>VWPU01011651.1:0-80981 GCA_013398955.1 Callaeas wilsoni | reverse complement strand
AGCCCGGCGCAGGCTGCGGGCAGCAAGGAGAGCACGCTGGACAGCCTGCCCGCCGGCAGCGAGGACGGGCTCTGCCGCCCCGACGGCGACCGCGGCCAGCGGCGGCCCCCGGAGCGCCAGGAGCCCGGCAAGGCCCGGCCGCCCCACAGGAACAGCGCCGACCTCTACTAGCGCGGGCCTGCCCGCCCTGAGGGCGCGGCCGCTGCGGCACCTTCCCCACGCCACCGCGGGCCGCAGCCGCTGCTGGTTTTCTGGAAGCGCCGCGCCAGGGCGGCTCTGTGCCGCGAGGACTCGGGGCACGGCGGGCGCACCGCCGGTGTTTGCAGCAGGCTCGGGGAGCCCTGGGAGTGGAGGTGCCCGGGCTGTCCGGCCGCAGGTGTGGAGCTGCGCCTCCGTAGCCCCGGGCTGCCCCTGCAGCACTGTCATGGAGTAACGCACACTGACACACCAAGAAAACCAGCACTGACAAAAAAACAACCCCCGAACCAATAGCAATGCTTGTGGCCAAAGCCAGAGGTGGCCCCTCAGTCACCCACAAAGGTGTGTCTTTATTTATGTGTGTCTGTAGCTCTGTCCAGTGCCAGGTGCCAGCTTCTCCTGTGTGCCAGCTCCTGGGAACGGATGGAGGAGCTGGGCAGGGCTGTGGTCACAGCCCAGCAACAAGCAGTGGGGAGGATTGGGTCAACAGGATGGAGAGATTTATTTTACTTGGAGAAAGAATTATATTGACTAGAGGCATTGGTTTTGGGGGTGAGTTTTTTTCTTTGTTTTGCATTTTTGTTTTTGTGTTTTTTTCTTACTCCTCCTTAAGGTTTACGCAGCCCTAAGAGATTCACAGCTTTGGTTGTACCACAAACAGGAAAAGTGCAAGTGCTTGAACCAGGCTGGTGGGAGAAGTGGACAGGGGCAGAGAACGTAGTGGAGCAGGGGGTTGGGAGCTGAAGATGCAAGCCAGGCACATTCCCTAAATGCAGGCAGGTGCCTGCTCATCCTGCTGCTTTGAAACCAAAGCTCGCCTCTTTGCTAGAGGCAAAAAAGCCCAAAGATGCATGTCAAAGTAACTGCCTCCTGCTTGTGGAGCAGCTCAGTGCTGTGATTCTCGGGTCTGAGGACATGTGACTTACTATTTTTCTTTTTTTGACCTCATGCTTTCCAGCAGAAACAAAGCATGGGGCCCACAGACCCACAGCCCTTGTTATATGTATTGTAGATCCTCTCAAAAAGAAAAATCTAGAGTAGACACTCCAGCTGTAAGCAGAGATAGAGCCTATTGTGAGCTTCATGCTGTGGTAGCTTGGCTTTCTGATTGTATTTTGGTTTTTGGTATGTGTTTTCCATGCTTTTCAGGTCCTGTGATTCCTCCCCTAGCATCTCCTTCTACTGTACCGTGCTGCACAGCTTTTGAACAGAGCTCTGTTTTGTCACTGCTGATTCTTGCTGTTAATACTTCACAGGACTTCCTAGTCGTCAGTCTTTTAGTGTCAAAGCAATAAACACGACAGATTTTCAGAATACAGAGGTCCTCTGCTTCATCTCTGGCCTTTTACAGTTACAAATTGCAAAGAAACCTGGATTCCGAGGAGCTCCGGGGTTTGGCTGCAGGGATGGAGGAGGCTGGGCAGGTGCAGCATAGGTCATGGGGGTCTGGAGTGGTGAGGAAGGGGCAGAAGCAGCTGGCCAAGCAGGAAAACCTTGTCCTGGGAAAGCCACCCGCAGACACAGTTGATACAGAGTGAGGCATAAGCTGATGCCTGTTGAAGACCAGTGTGGGCCCGTGGGTGAGGGGGAGTAAATAACAAAGCATCGTCGGTAATGACCAGCCTTCTTCCACCCCAGTCAGCAGGCAGGGACAACAGCACACTGTAGAGACTGGAGAGAGCTGCTGAATCACAGTGGGGAAACAGCCAGGGAAAGACAAAATATGCCCTGACCACGTGGAGGAACTCCATAACAAATTGCAGTCACTGGACACTGGCGCCAGACTGAACCTGCTGCCTTCCTGCCCCCGGGGCCGGGCTGCAGTGGGCAGCATGATGGGAGCTCTCTGTGACCCTGCCCATGGCCTGTGCCAGCGGCATCCTGCTTCTCACTTCCTCTCCTTCCGGCCTGGTGTTGTCCAAAAACCACACAGCCCCTCTCCTGACTCACGGCCCCCCAGAAAGGTCCATTTGGTCATCCTAAAAAGCTGCCTGGCTGCCTGTGCCTGTCTGGTCACATAACAGGCGATGACAAGGCATCGTTGCCAGCAGAAGCACACCATGCACAGAAGCACCTTTTGCAGATTTTTAAAAAATTTATTTATTAAAAAAACTCCTTGAAGTTGAAATACAGAGTAACTGGGAAAGAGTCTCACAACATAGTAATAAAACATCTTTATTGCCTCTTAAATATAATCTCTAAGACTATAAGCCTGTAATTCCTGCTAAATCTGACTTAATTAATTGGTCTTTATAGGCTTTCCTCATTGGAGAATGAACACTGAATACTGGCAATAACACAACACTGGGAAGACAGTGGTATGGGGAATAAATCACGAACTTCGGGGAACATTGCAGAACCTGTGGACACTCAGCCAGCAGAAGGCGGGTGCTTGCACAGGGCAGCAGGACTGGGGTCGGGGGCTGCACGTCCCCTCCCTCCAGCCAGCTTATGGCCAGGGGACAAGGATGAGGTGATTGGACAGGTCAGAACCTGGGTCTCACACCACAGTGCCCCGGGAGGGAGGGATAAGCAAGAAAACAGTGGAGAAAAGGAGAGATGTGACAGGAGAGGCTCTGGGAGCAGTGCTGCTGCCATGGCCCCCAGCTAGAACTCTGCTGCACCTCTTGGCTACAGCTGCTGGCTCAACTCACGGGTGACATGAGCCATGAGCATTATGGCTTCTAGGCAGATTGAACTGAAGTTAAAAAATACAAGATTTTCCTTGTAAGCAGGTAATTTCTTATTTAACCACCTATCCCCTAAACTGATGAAGTCCTGGTGCAAAAAAAGGAATTATTTCAGCTACTGGAGTGAGAGGAGATCCTGAGGGCCAGGTCTGCTGATTCAACTGTAATGACAACTGGAGAGCTCTCATGAACCCTTTGAACTAACAGGATGTGTCCTGTCAGGTTTGCTCCTCATCGATGTTCCTGGTACCATGACAGCACAGCTTCTCTGCAGGGCCGGGTCTCAGAGAGAGGGTGCAGGGTGCTGCTCCGCAGCCAGCTCGGTCGCTGCTGCCTTCTTCCCAGGGGATGGGAAACAGCCAGGCCCAGCCGAAAAACATCTTCTCAGAAACAAACATGAGGGGGAGTCCGTGGGGTAGATCCAGTGAAAAAAGTTCTCTGCTCCTGGTGCCTTTTTACTGTCTCATAACAGGAAAAAAACCTGTCAGCTGCCCTCCCAATCCCCTCCCATTAACTGTTGCTTAACTCACTCAAAAATACTAATAAGAAAAACCTGAGTATTTTATGGAAACCTCCTTTTGCACACACCAGTCCCTGCAACAAGCCAGGAGAGGTGATGAAATATATTCCTTGACACCTTCTGCTAGCAGTGTACACCACATGATTTTTCCAGACACTTCCCTGACCAACATATGCAACTTTCCAGCACTTGTCTCTATTTTCCACTGATCATTTGCCTCCCAGTTTTACCTTGTCTTTCTTGTGTTTTTGTTCATGTCCTTCTCCTGTGGGGCTCCTGCTCTTTTGGGGCGCAGTGTCAGAAAGAGGCAGTGCTGAGTGAGCGCTGCTATTGAACTTCTGTGCTCAAATCTTGCTCCTGCTGGTCCAGGGAAGGCTGAGGTGCCCCTCCCGTCCCTCCTCAGCAGGCAAGTCCAGGGCAGAAGCAAAGCGCAGCATCATGTCAATGTGCTCTGGCAAAACCCAGCGTAAGCTGCAGGAAAATGAAGAACTCCAAGCCTGCCCGCTTGCCTTTTGGGAATGAAGGTACTCAGGCCACGAGCACATCGCTCCGCCAGCTGTTGCAAAGCACATTGTGCTCTGGGGACAGGGCAGTGTCACTGCTGTAGGAGATCTGCACCTCGACTCAGTGCTGCTGCCACAGCCAGGCCAACATCTTCAAAAATGGGTCTGGGACTTGAAGTGATAGATCCGGACACCTCAAACCCACATGCCAGACCAGGTCAGAAGAAGCATCCTCCAGGGCCTTGGCTGCAGAGCGTCTTGTTTGAAAACCCAAGCTCTGGGTAGAGACCTCCAAACCAGGGGCAGCCTGAATCCCTGTTCACCTGGGGAGACTGTGGCCGGCGCACTCAGCACCGTGGTCAGACACAGCTGCAGGGAGGGCCCATGGGACACGGCCGAAGGAACCGCAGTCGCGACTGGACACGGAGGCAGCGCTTCTGCGGGTGGGGTGACTGTAGCACGTGGTACTTGCAGAAGGTTAGGGGTGGCTATCACAGCAAGAAGCTGCTCTGGTTCGCAGGGTGCTGACAGGCATGGGGAAGAGACAGCACGTAAAAACATCCATGCCCAGCCACAGTCTGCAGTCTCTGGGGGCTGCTGAGAGCACCTAGATATGGGGCTCCCCGAAAGCTGCGTTCCTCTTCTCAAATCTCATTTTGAGCTCTGACACGAGGGCGTTGTGGGTGCTGCTGTGACCTTTCTTCTTCGGTGGCTTGATTACATGCTTGGGAGTGAGGGAGCCGGACACGGTTGGCACCCGCCACCCTGGGGCATCGCCCCGGGGAGCCAGGGCAGGGGGTGGCGGGGGCAGGGGGGCTGCCGGCGGCACGGGCACAACCTGGACGTTGTTGTTGCTGTTCTCATTGTGTAGGCTCTTGACGTCCTCTTCAACAACAAACTTCTCTGCAGCGTTGCTGGGCCTCTTGAACTTCAGCCACTCCATCCTGACTGTCCGGGATGGCGGCATCTGTCTCTTTTTTATGATCCTTCTCACCGGCATGACTTTGTTGGACCGCTTGTTGCGCCAGAACATGGCAGTAGAGATCATGATAGTTATCAGCACCATTATGCCCATGACACCAGCTAGCACTCCTAAGGCTTTCATGGGGTTATCTTTAGTTTGCATCAAAAAGGCGGCCATAGGCCCTTTGTGAAGAGTCTGTAAAGGAGTACAAAGAAAACACATGACTTACTCTAGGGGACAGACAGTGACCCAGAAATTTCATTTGTCCAAAATATGTTACAAGCAGAGCTGATTGATGGAAGTTGTCTCTAAAAAAAAAAAATATGAGAGTCACAGAGCCAGTCCAGGGGTGGAAAATTTAGATGAGGCCAGAGACTGGGCAAACATTATAGTACTGTGAGGTAGATGACTTGAACACAAAAGCTTACAGAAGTATTGCCACCAAATTAGGACAGATTCCTGCATGTCACCATAGTGTTTAACTTGCAATGATGGAGCAAGAAAATAATTGGCTCAATTACTGAGCATGGCATTGAAAAGGATTAGGAGAAAACTTCTGCTCATAAAATGTCAGTGTACAAATGAGTGGTTAGCAGATATGTGCTGCATTCTGTTTTCAAGTACTCTTTTACAGACATAACAAAACTCTTTGAGGTAGGGGAGATAAGTGGAGCTAAAGAGCTTTGTTTATAGAAAGAAAAGAAATCAGCAATGACATAAGCTACATATGGCATATTAAGGACAAATGAATGGCCAGTTCACTTTCCAGCTTAGCACACTGTGCGTCTTGGAGGTCCCCGTATAATTTTGCGGATTTTGCCCTGCGGGTGGAGCTTGGATCTTTTCACACTTTTCCAGTACATGATGGTGGAGATCACCATTGTAACAGAAATGGTGGAAAGGACGCCACTCATGCATATTCCATATATTGTCCATGGACGCTTCTTGAGGCCTAAAATATAGGATTTTACCCTGGACTTGATCTGGAAATATCAAAAATAAGAGAAATGGTCAACCCTCACATGATTATATTTGAAAGAGGCCAGTATCTATTACAAATACAGGTGGGGAACTAGGCTGAAATGTGTACAGGATAGAGAGCCTATAAAAAAAAGGGAGCTAACTGTTGAGCTAGGCACAGGAGAGGAGGCAGTTGCAATGATGTTGAACTGAATCCAGAAACAGTAAAAGTTAGAAAGCACATATAAACACCTGGCTGATTGGGAAATAAAGGGTAGAGGCATGGCACATAGATCATTATTCAGGGCATGGTAGCCCATCCTTGGACTACATTTCCAAGAGAAGTTCATAGTGAATACAGGTGGAATCTGAACAGACAGTGGTGCTGTGCAAGGCCAGGAGATCCTTCAGAAATGGCACATTCATATGCAGGTTTGGTTACTGAGAGCTGGTCAGAAAGCGATGTGTGGCTGCAGGAAGATGGGGCTGCCCACTGTGTCCCAGTCCCCTGTCTTTGACTCTGTGGGGGAATCCTCACCCAAACTTTGCATGTCTAGTAACAGGTGATCTGTGTTTTAGTTAGAGGTCTAAGCTCCCAGCTTGGTCAATGGCGAGAAAAGGACACCTCTGGAGCAGTAGTCACCATATGCTAAAGTAGGTATCGAAGACAGTGTGTATAAGGACAGCCTTGTGACTAGCTTGGACTTGAACCTCTGACTTGTAGATCAGATGGATTTCTCTGTATGACTAAACTAGGATGCCCATCTCTTTGCCCTCGCCAGTCTGTGGGGGAGGATGACTAAGAGTATCCCAGAGTGTGCTTCAGAGTACCTTTTGTCATTAATGTCACATCCATAAACTTAGGGCACATAAATTAACTAATAAACACCTCCTTGTGTTAATTTCTGTGTTTTCACAACCTATCTCAAACACATTATCAAGCCCACTCTTTTCCTACCCTGAATTGCCAACAATTCCTACCCTGTCCCGTTGCCAACAAGAAAGGGGCAAAGAAATGCTAGTGAAACTCGCAGACCATGTCACTGGGCAAGTAGGGACAAATTTTCATCATTTTTCTGTGCAGAGAGTTCTTTCAGTATTTAATTAGGAGTGGACCTGAACTAGAAACCAAGAGCAAAGCAGCCCATGACTTTGGTGGAGCTTAGATTCCCATCAGCTTTGCTGTTCCTGCATTACATGGATTTTTTTGTACTTAAATCCCATCAGATGATAGAAATTCTACCCTGGCTTACTTAACTTCATGTGAAAGTCAGATGAAGTAAGTGTCAGATAAACCCTGCTAAGTCGTACGTGAGCTGAGTCCACCTGTTACAAGTTTTGTCAAGATCTATTTTATAGGAAGGCACTGATGGCTGAAGAATATTTGACTAGGTATTTGAAAACCTTGAATAAATGAGATTAGACAGAAGTACATGTTGCCCGTGTACCGTGTTGCTGCAGAGGTAAGGACAGATAAAAATTGTATGGAGAGTTTCAGCATTTGGCTTTGTTCAATCCCCTCGTCTCAGCAAGTCTGGCATCTGTTCAGAGCTTCCAATGATGAAGAGATGATTAATACCAAAACTAAACCCATTAACAGCTAGCTGGTTCAGCCTCTATTCTAGTTACTTGACTTCTACTATACAAAGCTTTGCTTGGAATTAGCCTTGGACAACAACTGTTATGCATGAAAACATCAGGCATTTTGTAAGCACACAGTGTGAGAGTTTCTGTTTGTCACGGCTGTGACACTGGCAGGAAAATAGGAGGAATAACTTGCAATACAAGCCAGGAATATCACAATCTTAGTCAGGCTGCAGAGCAACTTATGGGAAGTGCACATTTAAAACACTTTCAAGTCCTTGTGTCGATTACCAGCAGTGCCACGTAGCCAGCTCAACAAATAGTGCCACTTTGCAGTTGCTGAAGCTGTTGTTTTTTCCTAAAAGGCATGCTGCAGTTTGAAGAGTACTGGTTTTTCTGGTACACGTAAAATAAAAGCAGATACATGATGAAATGGAAGCTGTCATATCTGTGGGCCAGGACCTGGAAGAAACACTCTCTTTCTTAACAGCCATCAAAGGAGTTAAAAGATCACTGCTCACAGAAGATAAGGCTCTGCTGGTTTTTTTAGCTGTGGCAGCTTCTCAAGAGCCTTCCCTAATGCATGGGTTGCAGTGAGCAGAGCATGTGGGCCAAGTATCCAGAAGCTGGACCCAAAAGGAATGTGGCTGAGCTGTTCAACCACAAAAGCAGCTAAGGCTCACCAGCTATATTTAGGAGTCTAAGTAGGTGAACCTGTTAAGAGCCCAAGCTATTGCAGATTATTTGTAGATGTGGCACTTAAGGGACATGGCTTTGTGATGGACTTGGTAGTGCTTGGCCTGTGTTGGCTTGAGCAAGTGGATCTGTACAATCTGTAAAATAATCAGCTGGTTCTGAGGAGGCCACTGCCACACATTCAGTGTTTCTGGGGATTGTTCTAGCCTGGTTGCAGGGAGGTACTGCCTGTTGGGGCCGAGGCACACTAGGTGTGCGCCCCAGACACATTTTCCTCTGAAAGAAGTCCACCTTGTGTGCTTGGAGCTACGTGAAACACAGGCTGTCCCACAGTATGTGGGGATGGTCAAGAGATTTGCTTCAGAAGTGACTCCTGATCCGAGGCAGAACTCAAGCTGCCCCTGCAGTGCTTATCCCGAAGCTCAGTGCTGTCACTGTATATGAAGGCTGTGTTTGCATCACTTTACCATACGAACACCAGCATGGGGCAAGACTTCTCAAATCAAACCAATCTTTTTTTCAAGTCCGCGAAACTGTGGAAAGAAGAGGCTAAGTGCTCTGCAAATGTGGCAAGGGCTGTTCAGTGCCATCAACCACAGTTCCTATGGTCGCAGTTGGTATGAGAGAGGAGAAGATTTCCATGTTGCTTCAAAGATTTTTGTTGAATCTTTCAGAATCTTTGAATCTAAAACTGAGACTCACCAGCTATATTTAGAAGTCTAAATTAGTGGCCAAAGCTATTAAGGACTACAGATTATGCTTTCTAAATATGGACTTAAGCCTCAGTCCATGAAGAGGTGTAAATAAACGCCCCCTCTACATTTGCAGAATCTCAGTGGAGTCATCAAGAGGCCGAGGGATGCCCCCATCAGGCCAAACTTCAGGAACAGGAGTGGGAATCAGCCTTCTCTGAAAATATCAGGCGGCAGGAATAGATTTCTGAGTGAGACATATGGATGGAAAAAGACTGGCTTTTCCAGCATATGTTTTTTATTCTGTGAAAGGATATTTTTTATTTATTGTGAAAGGATAGGATATTAACAGATGCCCCTCAATACCAATTTCCATAAAATCAGATTCAGTTAAATTAAAAGGCCTTTGGATTCTTTTAGCACTGTATTATTCCAAGAGAAGAAGGTCCTTTTGATGTGCAATACTGCTGAACTTAGCCACAAGGCATCCATCTCGAAGGGCACAGACTTGTGCTAATTGCAATGGTAAACGTTAATCAGAAAATATGCCTGTTTAATTACTTACTGTGATTAACACTGCAGGAAACCTCTAGAGGATGCATTCAAAAATATCTTCCTTATCCAAAATCAGTAATACATAAATGCCCACCAAACAGCGAAATAAGAGCCTTTGTACAGCTGGAGCACAGAGGGATGAAAGGCACATTTGTAACAGCCTCAGAGAAAGAGAGAGAGTGTGTGTATGCAATATGCCTACACCAAGAGATTGTTTTCTTCACGAGGTGTTAGCAGTGACTGTGCTGTCCCTGGGACACAGGGAGTGACCAAGGGTTTTGGACACTGGCACTGCATCTCATATACATGCAAATTGAAATCTGTGTCTGCAAAAAAGATGTGATGCTATGGGATAAAAGAAACCCCAGCCCAACCAACCCAAATCACTGCAAGCAATGGAGGAAGTAATAGAGACATGTACAAAAGGTTATGGAGGATGTGATACTAGATTAGTAGCCCAGATCCTGCTGAAGAAACATACTCGAATAAAGAAGATGCTGTTGCTATCTCAGACTCTCTGTTGGGACTCGACATCAAGAAGAGCATGGGAAGAAGGAAAAAACTGTGTGTATGAGCAAATCCATGTCATCACAGCCCTCTCTGCTTCCCTTTTAGGTTTTATGAGGAGGGCTGTCCCTCACTTTGTGCCAAATATGTACCCCTGGAGGGGGAGAAAAGGAAGCAGACAGGGGACTTCTTTCACCGTCTTTCATCAGGTACTGCTATTGCTTCAAGCACTAGAAGGAAATTCAGGAAACTCCTTACCCCAAAGTATCAGCTACTTTTGTTTTCCTTCCAGTTGTTCTTTATCAGCTGGTTCAGGGACACGTTGTCCCCCAGCAGGGGAGGTGTGGGGGACCCTCCCTCCACTCACACCCATCAGCCCCACACGCTGACAGAGAGGTTTCCAGCTCACCCGGGAGGGAAGGGAAGGCTGGTGGCCACCAGCAGGGACATGCCTGAGGACAGTGCCTGGGTCCACCCGGTGCCATGCACTCCTGAAATGCGCAGCCCCTGAGAAGCCTGGAAGCAAGGCAGGGAGGGCAATACTCCCACTGTTGGCTGCAGGCAGTAATTCTTATTCGTTGTATAAAACCCACCAAAACTTTGTTTCCATGAGAAAACCAAGTGTTAAGCAGTGCGTTTCCTTTGTATCTGTAAGAATGGCTAAATCCCTTGACTTAGTAGACACCCAGCATGCAGAGTTCCCCAGCTCCATATGGCAGAGCCTTGCAGCAGCCCCATGCCACGCACTGCCCCGCTAGGGCAGACCCGAGTCCTCTGGCAGTCCAGGAGGCTCTGCACTGTGTACAAAAACTATCATATCAATGTGCCTCATAAGGTGTATCAGTGGAATAAGAGGAGATGGAGAAAACAGAGAAAGATTGTAACAGACCAAGGAGCAGTGGGAGCATTGTGACCAAACAAAGAGAAGGCCAGCTGCTGTCCATAGGATGAGATTTGCATATTTGCCCAGTATGTGTGTGATCCAGAGACTGTCAGGCTAATGATGTGTTTCTCATCTACTTTAAAGGCCATTTCCTCCCTGCTGGTACCTATTTAAAGGCATGGCAAGGCAGTTACAGTAAATAAGAATCATGCAGGCATGTGCTGCATACTATAAATCGCTGCTTGTTCTTCAGCTGATGTAAAAGCTGGACTAAGGAAAATCTCAACCTAGATGTGCAAGACTCTTTTAGAGTCTTCTTGTTTCATCTGCTAATAATATTGCAATTATTAAACTCACATCCAAAGTCCTATGTACTTTAAAGCATTTCTGCAAAGATTTTTATCACTTTTCCTATGTCACTTAGGTTGATTTGTCTGATTTATTTTGCTCTGACTCCAGCTACTTTCCACTCACTTGTTGTGAGGAAAAAGATTTTTTTCTTCTCCTGGATGAAAATAAAAAAGCAGAAATTTAGCAGTCGAGATTTACCTTTACTCTCAGAAGTCTATAGACCTTAATTCATACCTAACAATCTCTAACAAAAAACTCATCTCCCAATTACATATGCTCCTACCTTTGTACCTTTGCAATATTTCTGATCAAAATATCTTTCACATTTGTGATGGTAGAATCCAACTTCACCACAAGGCTCTGGAAACACTCTACAAAAGCAGAGCTGGCAAGAAAGTCTCAGAAATGGAGCAAGCAATGTGTATCCTTTGGTGCCTTTCAGGGATTGTCTCCCGTAAGGATTTTTCTAAAATATTTGCTTACCTCTTCTGTGATATCAATCTTCAGAACTGCTGTGGTACTGAAGGATGGGGAGCCTCGGTCTTTGGCCTGGACCACCAATGACCATATGCAGTCTTTGTTTTTTGTGATGTTGTGGATGATGTCCAGAGAACGGATGTAGGATTTCAGTTTGATTTCCCCAGTGCTTTGGTCTATGTCAAACACATTGGCTGGATCTGCTTGCATGATGGAATAATCCACAATGTTGTTGGGTTCTTCTGCATCTTGGTCTATAGCCTGGTAGGGGAAGTGTAAAAAACAAAGGTGTTATTGTTTGCATCTTTGCCTGAGGACAAAAAGCTTCTGAGCATTCACTTCACAGATACTATCTGTGCCATGACTGGCCTGCTTTCATTTAATCTTGGAAGCCAGGCTACATTTTCTAGTGAAAAACAGCAAGACTAGGCTTCTGTCTTTATAAGTGATTTCTATTTGAGATGAAATAAAATCAGAGGAAAAACTGAACTGTAATCCATCTGTAGAATGCAACTGGTCCTCAGCTGGAGAGCTTCTCACACAGTGTGGGGGACAAATGTGAAGTGATAAAGAACAACAGGATTAGCTCCATGCCATAAACTATAGCTGCCTTAATTTTTGTGCTGTGGTATTTATTGTACTAACATTAGGTGTTGTGTGATTAGACTTCATGATATGCATTCAAATGTGTGTAACATAAGATGTTCTGCTCCTTTGCCTGGGAATTGTTATTGCATTTTTTCACCGTCTGTTCCACTGGATTATTGAATACGGTTCTACAAAACAAAGGGAACTAAGTTGTGTGGTTGAACACAAAGGGGTGTCAGGAAGGTTAAATGTTCAAAACCCTGTGCTTTCATTCACTTATCTTATTTGGGCTTCTTGTGATCACTGTATAATCCAGGATTGTCCACCGGCTGATCGTTCAAATACTGTAACAGGACTTTATATTCTGCCTATAGAATTTATTTCTCCTCCTCAGCAGTCAGTAAATACTATAATTCACACTCTAATCCATTTGTCACATCCAAATGGATGTGCAAAATAAAGCTGCAGGAAAAGGCAACTTTCAGACATTCATCATGACCCCTGAGAGTCAACAGCAGAGCCAGGGCTTTTCCAAAGCACTCAGCTTTGTGACACACGGTGCCATCTCTCACCTCTATCTTCACTGGTGACCCGATGATCATCGTCTTTTCCTGGATGTTTTCATTGAACTCTGGAGAGTGGTCATTGACATCTAGCACAGTGATAAACACTTCAGCCAAGCTGTATTTCCCGTCCGTGTCCTCTGCTTTCACATAGAAATTATACTTTGAGTTCACTTCAGCATCTAGTATAGCCCAGGGCTGGGTGTAAATTATACCTGTTGATGGGTGGATTAGGAACCTGGAAAAGAGGCATGAGAAGACTTTTGGTTTTTTGGTCACTTAATGTGTGTTTAGAGCCCATCTTTGCTCCAGGCTGTGAACACTGAAATGCTGTGCAGACACTGGTACTCTTCACCTAATTCCTCTCTGGCTGATGTTTCCAAATCCTTCACTCTACCTAGTTTTTGTCTAGTTCCTCTAGACTTGAAAACCAGAGAACAAGCAGTGTCTCATAGTTTTCTCTCTCTTGTGCCTTAGCCATTTTAGCTGCATTTTCCATTAAAAGCCTTTGTCCTCAGTAAATGCTCGGTGTGATGGCCTTCTCCCAGAGTGATTTCCTTGCATTAAAAGGAAAAACATGAAACCTATTTTTACTTTTTTTTTCCAGTTTAAAAGTACAATGTAATAGAATATGTCCTGCATAAATTAAGATTGTTTTGTATCACCTAAATAGCTAAAAGAAGTGTGATGCATGTCATATTTCAGCCCTTCACTTCTCAGAATGGGTAGGAAAAAAATCTGCTCTCAAATCCTCCTAACTACAGGGCAAATTATCTTCACCAAAACCAATAATTTTTCCATAGACTGACACTGGGATGGAGTGAGTGTTCAGATTTATCTTTTGCAAGTTCAATTTTACACATTTGTAATTACAGAGACACTGTCAAAAGTGTCAGCCCAAAGTTTAGATTTACAGACAAGATACCAACACAGTGTCTTTTTAAAATGGACTGCCAGTGTAGGCTCCAAGCAGTAGAGCTTTTAACAGATGAAAGTTTTTATATATCCTTTGATCGATGTAGAGGGTAGCAAAATATTTTCTGTATTCCAACTGTGAATGCAATTGAGAGTGATTATAAAAGGGGCTTTTAGCAATCCAGAATCTTCAACTGTTCTCATAACCCTGTTAAATACAAATACAAGTTTTGATGAAATCCAAGATCTGGAGGTGGGAATAGCTGTGTAGGAGACAGTGCCTGTGCTAAGTGTCTCCTCAGCACCCAGCCCAGCCTAACCATGCAGACAGCACTCTCATCATTCCCATTTTAGTGGAAGAACAGTGCTCCCACTGGCACCTCAGATTACCAAAGTAGGATTACCATCATATTGGTTTCATCTTCAACAGCTGACACTATTTTTCTTATTCCACTACAGCTCATCTTTCTGCCCATGGAACTGCACACCCACTGATGTAATATCCAAGACAGGAACATCGTGCCTCTAGTTGAAATTCTCCTATCTGCATCAAACTGTGCATTCAGCAGATCTAGAGGTGCCAGGGTTTGAAAATCAATCCAGCCTTGCAGAGCTGTGCCATTCTGGCACGAGGAAAACAAACAAAAATACTTAAGAAGGAAAAGAAAAGTTCACATCATAATTTCTTCATTCAACAGTGTAAGAACAGTGAATCTGAGCATCCCCATAATGCCAATCAGAATAAAGTTGCACTTATTTTTCCCCTAAATCCTTTGTCAACAACCTTCTCAAGCTTCTTTCCACCAGCTGCTACATTCTAAACCTAACAGGTCTGCCTGCATGACATGACCTTTTCTTGCTTCTCTCTGTGCAGTTAGTAGCTAGCTTAAAGACTTAGTGAAGAGCTCAAAATAATCCATCGTGGAAATGCTCCCATATGTGTATCCTTCTGGCTACAGAAGAGGTTCACCCTTAACATCTTGGATTTTGGACTTTGATTGCACCTCTTAAATGGCTTTCACCTTAACAAGAAGAGTTCAGCTTTAGCTCCAGGTGGATAATGTACAGAGAAAAACAGATTCTGGGGATGAGTGCCAGAAAAGCTCATTCATTTCCAGCATTCTGCAGTGCAGCCCTGCCACATCCAGCAGCTGCAGGTTCCAGCAGGAATATCTGTGACAGCTGTATCACTGATCCCAGCCATGTTTGGGAGCTGGGAGAGACATGGTGTGAAGGAACCAGTGTTTCAAGATGTTCTACCCCCAGCACTGTCCGCAAAGACAGGGAGAGAGAGTGAGACATTATTACCAAATCAAGGAAGCATCAGATTCCCTTCTTTCCTGATGCAGGACTATTATGTTTAAATATATGAAAGGCTTTTAACACCCAATGTAGCTGACCTCCAAAGCTGAAGTTTACATCCTCGAATATCTCGTCTCCCTTGATTTATTTTGACAAGAGCTATTTGTACAACCACATGGAAAGGGAAGGGAAAAGAACAAGAAATTATTTTTCTGTAGAACTGGCTTTTCACAACTAGACCAAAGCCTCTCTTTCTCTTACAAATGTTTTTCAAATGGTGATTGAACAAATCCTGTGTATTGATACTTCAGCTGCCTTATATCTCTTTGGGGGTTTGTGGGTAGAATTCCTTGGGTTCATGAAGCAGATGTTTAATGATCACAGTAGCTTTACTTTTGTTGTGTTCACAGAACTCACAAAGAACATGGCATGAATGTCCTTGGAAATGAGCAGATCAAGAATGAGCCTGCTAGCTTTCTTTTAAAATTGTTTTAGAACTCTGCTTAGAGGTTATGTAGTTTTATTTATTTACTTGTTACTTACAGGTCTGCTCCTGTTCCGTAGATAGAGTACTTGATTTCTCCCCACAGCCCTGAATCTGGATCTGTAGCCTTAAGAAAAAAAGAGAGTTTTACGTTACTAAAATGCAAAAAGAAACGTTTCATTTTTCTCTTAACAACAGGCCCAAATGCTTTTCACTCTCCTTGCCATAACATTTTTAGTGGCAAACTGCATGAGCAGATATGCACCTAGAAAGTGCACGACCTAACACCAGGAAATGTCACTGCCAGGCCCAGGAACGCTGTCCCTGGTGTCCAGGGGCTCTGGCAGGGAGAGTGACGCTAGATGGCCCCATCCATCCACAGTTATCGCGTCCTCCTTTGATAGAGATGGAGATAATCTCAATGACATGAAAACACTGCCAGCTCTCAAACCTTCCTAATTATCAGTAAAACATTAATGAATATTCCCTTGACAAAATTATTTACTTTACATAGAGTATTTTTAAGCTTCTGCTTGTTTAATTGATTCAATTTAAAGTAATGAATAACAAATGTTTCAATCTATACATTGTCTTTCAGCTTTGTTTGTATTTTAATCACTCTTGTGCCTGTGTGACTTTTAATAATGCAAATACTATGTCAGATGATATCTTCGTTTCATACTCCTGTTGGCTTCCTTTCTTAGCTCAGGATTAGGAAAGCTGTTGATTTGGTAGCAGCTATTTCCATAAGCTCCTGCTTCTCTGATAGCTCTGAGGAGGTGTTATACCATTGGATCTGGCCATCAAAATTCATGGTGGTGCTGGTTGATTCATTCATCTTCCTGTTTAAATATTTGAGAACTGGAACAATGTCTTTGATTCCTGCATAATTAACATAACACACCTGCAGCCCTACCGATAGGTGTTTTGTTCTTTGGCATGAGTTTGTCAGATTTTCTCACCCCATAATTTTGGCCACAGCCTAGTTTAGTACTGTATAACTTAAAACATTTGCATACCTGGGATTTCCTCCAGAACTGCCATTCTGAGTACTTGAAACATCTTAGTATTTCACATATAGTTGTGAATCTGGGTCAAGTACTGAGTTGACAGCACATGACTAAATTTTACATGGGCTCCTCAGCTACGTATTCCTGTGTGCTTTGGCTCAGAAGTTTAGTTGCTTCTGCAAACATTTTTTTAAATCTCTTTTTTTTTTTGCTGTCCACCTCCTAGTATTTTTTTTATTCCTATTACCTCAAAGATAGTAATGTTAAGAGTCTCTAATAGCTTTCCTATTAGTTTTGTGTAATACCTTTCCTCTATTGTTACTGTTTCACTTCTTTGATTCTTCTGTCGCTAACATTTGCCTTCAGCACTTTATTACTCTGATTATTTAATTTTTTTTCTTACTTGTTGCCAGGTTGTGCTGGAGATCTCTGGCAATCTGCCTCCATCATCCTTACCTCTGGGGCCTCTGCAAGGTGACTTGCATCACCCACCGAAGCCCAGGTGGCCAGGAGCTTTCTTGGCTTTGTGACGTGAGGGCTGTTTCCAGTCCCAGCAGTTGCGTTAGAGAGAGACAGCTGGAAATGCTCCCCCAGCACTCAGGGCCCGTGTAATACCTTGACTTTCTTTCTATGAAAATGTGAGATACTGGAAAATCTATAGGGGTATTTTCCCCACTCTGAGAAGGTACATACATAGGGACCTTTTTTTCCCAGCCCTAAGCATTTTAATTTTATATTCTTGCCCTCATTAACTGTTTAATTATGCTTTTAGCAGCCAGGCTCTCCAAGAGGAGAAGACTAATACCTACTAAGCAGCCATCTTGTTTTCTTTTTACTCATACTTAAGCAAATCCAGTAAATCCAATTCCACTTAGCCATAACTGAATCTTCCCAGTGGACACTGATTTGGCTGGGGCTTTCTTAATACTCAGAGGCCATGTGATTTGTCTTAAAAGCAGATGGCCCTTGTTGTTCTAAATAATATTTGTCCAAAACTTTATTTTTTCCCAATGTGGGGGTTTTTTTTTTGGATGATTCTGGAAAGGAGTTGGAGTTTGGTCTAGAAGTCAAATGGTGAGTAAGATTTGCTACTTGCCCTGCCCACTGTTTTTAAGGTAATCGAACTGTCTCCACAGACACCAGAAAAGAGGACATTTCTTAAGAGGTGAATGAAACTCACTGTAACAGCAACTACATTTGAGCCCCCTGGGGAGTTCTCAGGGATCCTGGCAATGTAGTAGTCAGAGGAGAACTTCGGGACATTGTCATTGGTATCCAGGAGGCGAATCACTACGTCAGCCGTCGAGCTGAATTTCTCTGGTGTGTTCACCTCTATTGCAAGAAGCTAAGAAGAGAAAAACCAGAAATCACTACAAAGCAGCTATTATTTCTCTTAAAGGAGCTTCCTCCACCACCCATGGCACATTGGTGCATTTTAGCCTGGTTTGACGAGACAGCTCAGAACCAGGGAGATGATGAGCCAGGCCAGTGGGTGGCCTTGGCTTGTTCCTGTGTGCTTGCTTGCGATGGGCAACCAAGCTGTGGGAAGAGGCCTTCAAACTTGTGTATTCATATTAAACTTCATGTGACAGATGTGACTAGTCATAACTAACCAACACACATCCAAAAGCCGTAACAGAAGCCTACAAACAATCATCCCTGGGCAGCTCCTAGAACTTCAGGAAACATAAGCACTGAATTCTTTTGAATAACCACATAAATTTAATCGCAATATTTTGTAGAGGAAGTTCTTAATCAGGAAAGAAGTCAGGAACAATAAACTGCACCAAAAAGGATGAAAAGATGAGGGAACCAGTTGTTTTGAAGCAGCATTGCTCCCACCCCAAATGCTGGATGGTCAGGCATGTACAGCAGAATCCCATTTCCCAAAGATTGTGAGGACTTCTACTACGGACTTCATGGGACTTCTACCCTCATTGTCTCATGCTGATTAGGACTTCATCAGATAACCGTGGGGGCATTTGGATTGCCTCACTGTCTTTGAGGAGAACAGAGCTCTCTGACATCACACATTCTTATAACTGCTCATCTGAAAGGACAGGCAATCACATAGAGCAAACTGAGTGTCTCTGCTGTATCTATCTGCTCCTCACTGAGCAAAATCTACTGGATTTGGGGAGCATCAGTAGGATGCCTCAGCCGGTAGAGCAGCAAGCTCAGGTGGAGTGTGGCTGAGCAAGAAAGAGCAGTTTAAACAATGGGTACTGGGAGACACCGGCACCTTCACAGCGTCCGTCCCAGGCGTGTGTCCCAAGGGTGGCTGATCACACAGGATCAGCACTACGACACCAGTCTTGGGCTCTGTGGGGGCTGAGCCCAAATGGCTGACACCAGAAACAATGGTCTAGTGTTTGGTTTTCATGCTTGGGCAGAGACCTAGTTAACACAAAGCAGAAAGGCTCTAGGAAGACAGCACACCACTAATAGACTAGTGAGCAGGACATGAACTGAGATACAAGAGGCTCAGCTGAAAAATCTGGCTGCAGGGGTTTTAATTCCTAGGAGATGTGTCCCAGGAACTCCCACAAAGACGGTGAGTGCCTAAGTGAGCTTTGGAAGGAGAAGCAGGGCTGCCACAGCACCCCCTGCTCCCCTGGCTCCCTGCGGGGCTCGTGGCTCCCGTGCCGCTCTCCGGCCCTGCCGCAGGTGCCCGCAGGTGGGGCGAGTGATGCTCACCAGCAGCGGCACTGCCGCGGGCCGGGGCAGCACGCTGTGCTCAAGCCTCTGCTCTGCCGGATCTGGACACTTCCGTATCACCTCGAGGTGAAAGCAGAGGGTGGGGAGCTGTTCAAGCAGACAGGGAAAAGGCTATCTCAGTGTCATCTCCTAGAGCTGTTCTGCTGTGTGAACATTTATAATGGCTGGAAATAAAGGGAAGAAGTGAATCTCGAAGGATTGCTTGCAATTACTGCAGGACACATCTGCTCTAAAAGGGGAGCCTGGTCACTACATCGCTGTGCTAACTTTTGTGTTTGGGAGTCTCAGGTGGTGTTACAGCAAAAGAAATTTTTGAAGGGACAGCCATACAGACATCAGCAAAAACCTCCTCATGAGAAATCTCAGCTCCTAAAGCAGTACAGAGGTAAAATCTTAGTGCTGATTGTGCACATGGAGCTATAACTAAATTATAACGTCTGCAGTTAAATCACCTTTGCTGCTGCAATCAGCCCATCTCAGTATACCTTATGAAAGCTTAGTATTTTTACTTTGTTTTCTACACTCATTTTTTATTCCTTCTCCTTTAAGCAGACCCAGTGCTGCTGTGTCAACATGCTGACAATGTTTTCCTTCAGGGAGGAAATTTTGTCAGCTTCCTTGCTGCAGTGCCTTATGCAGACCTGTATGGTTTGTTTTATGCAGACAGAAAAAAAAATAGCATAAAACTATTACTTCACAGGACTACATAGCAACAATTAATACTTAAGTGCCAGAAGAGCAAACTGACATGCTATCTTAAAAGTGGTAGGTAAATTTTTTTAAACAGAGTTTGATTTTGGCAACTGAAGATAACTGCAGCCTCACCTGGTCCCAGTCTGCAGGAGATGAGAGTGTCTGCAGCATGTCCAGGCTCCTGCCAAGGCACGATGTGCTCTAAGCTGTAGGAGATGGAGGCAGGAGGTTTGCCCCCAAAGCATGGCAGCCCATAACAAGGTGGGACAGCAATATCTGGCAGAGGGACGTGTGTGAATTATAGCTGCCATACTTTGGGAAACTCATTCGAGCTCTTGGACAACTGAAAATCAAGGAAGTCCTGACTACCAACTACATTGAAGAGCCAGCACTAAATGGAAGATTGGTTTCTCTAGTAGCCTTTGCTTCAGAAAGTTTTTCAGTGAGTCTCCCAGACAAATTAGTTTTAATTACTCTCTGGCATTTTACTCTTTGAAAACAGACTAGAGGAGAGGGATCATTGCTTACAGAAAAATCCCAAAACCCTGGAAACAACCTCTCAAAGCTGCTGTGAGATACACATTAAATAGAAATATATTTCCTCCAAAATTCTAACCAGAATGACTACACTGACAACTAAAACTGGGTAGGAAGTGATTTGAACTTTGCAGGAAAATGGAGCCAGCAATGAGGTCTTTATAAAGTATTTGCTGCCATATAGTGCTACCATATCATCCATCTGCACATTCTCCATTTGGAATCCAGACAAAGGCTGCACTTTTTAAGCAAAGTCTTCTGGTCTCCAGTGGAAATAATTTTGGCAAGTCTTTCTTCGGGAGAAAAAATTAAAAAAAAAAAAAGTGAATAACTGCTTTAGCTATAAAAATATATATCCTTTTTCCTGGTAATTAATTCTTTTGGTGTTCATGGCAATCACATTAACTACTTTGATTTCTATTGGTATTCATGAGGAGGCCATGTGTAACTTCTTTACTGGCCTTTTGGTAGTTTAACCTGAATAAATGTGCGCTTATTATAATTAGTTTCAGTAGCATTTTATGGCCCTTTCAGAATCTTCCACTTTAATACAGTAATGATGCCTCATATTTTTGTAGCATCTATAATCTATAAAGCTCAAAAGGGCTTAGGAACTTTACAAGAAGAGACCTGAAACATACTGAAGTGAAACTTGCTAAGGACACAAAGCCAACCATACAGCAAGGGGGAGAACAAAATTGTGGAATTTTGGCTTTTGGACCGTGCAAAAAAATGCCACTCTCTGTACATTACAAAACTAGCATATGTTAATACTCAGCTAGATAGTTTTTGGCAAATTTAAAAAAAAATGATTACAGAGATTGTCTATGCAATTCTTTGTGGTCAGAACTGAAACATCTACACTCATGTTCAGAGGCAGCTGACAGAAAAACAGACTACTTAATTATCTTGTTGATGAGCCAAAGAATCCATCAGGGAAGGTGATAATGCAAGGTTCCAGCTTTTGGATGAAACTGGTATCTTGCATGGCTGGCTTCGAGCATGGGTGAGCCTCAGGTCAGCCTGCAAATGGCCATACAGATAGATAGACTCTGACAAAGGCAGTGAGCAATTTTGGGGAATTATCTTCCAGTCAGCTGGGGTCTTCAGGCTGCCAACATTTCAAAGCATGATCATGAATCAAATTACTTAGCACTAAGCAGGTAAAGTTCTAGCTGCAGAGAAATTAGGATTTCATCCTGTGAATTTATCATTGTGAGTGCAGAAATAGCACCTCAGGGTTCAGTCTAGAATGATTCAGAGCCACCAACACGTACAGTTTCCAGAGAGAGATAAAAATCAACATTTTGCACTGACTGGACTAAATCAGTCCACTGATGCACCCATTAAACCTTGTGAAGATGGCGAACCAGAGGCAGAAATGAGTTTCCCTTACATGGAATATCATGTCACTGATAATGCATCAGACAGCTCCAGGCGGATTAAGACGCTAAATCACATCAGATACAAAAGCCATCATACACATGGAGTATACACTGAAAAAGAGGACCTGGAAAGCAGAAGTACCTTGAAGGTTAACACCTTGAAGCTTTCATAGTCAATAGCAGCAGAATTTTCCACTATTATTGTAACCTGAGCCTCATTCAGGACAGTTTGAGGAACCACTCGGAAGATGCCACCAGGTCCAACAAGACGGAGGTTGAATTTAGCATTGGCTCCCTGTGAATAAAAGCAGATATGGCATGGATTGTTTTCAGTGAATGGTGCATTTCTTACAGACTAGATTGCTCTGTTTCTTCAAACTGTGTAACATGAGAATGAGTCTTGCTGCTGAGAGCCCTCTGCTCTGCATCCCCTGGGCAGGAGACTGCTAAGAAGCTTAGTTGTATAATCCCTCCAGCTCTAGTCACAAGACAGACGCAGCTTTTCTTAAAATAGATTGACAAGCTTGGCTATTCTTTCAGTCATAATGGAAAAATCCTGCAGCAGGCCTGGCTAAGAGAGGAATCTTGTGGCAAACAGTCTTGGGTTTCGTGCCACCCACTGGGTGCTAGAGAGAGATGACACCACGTGCATATTGCCAGGGAAGTCCTGCCTCTTCCTGCTTCCTACCAAGGAAGGACAACTGATCTGCTCGAGTAAGGACAGCACAACCCTCACAAACCCAGTCTCGTAGAATGGTTTGGGTTAGAAAGGACATTTGAGATCACCACATTTCAACCCCCTTGCCACAGGCAGAGACACCTTCCACTAGACCAGGTTGCTGAGAGCCCCATCCAGCCTGGCCTTGAATACTTCCAGTATCCAGCCTGTGTCCTAAGAACTCACAGCCTGGAATGATGAAGATGCAGAATCACACAGATAGGCAATTTCCAAACAGAGGTGGTACTCCACATTTTGCACTGACTGGATTAAGCTAGCCCAGAGATGCAAACACCAAACCTTTTGGAAATTGATGCACTTGTGGGGAGAGAGGAGCTCCACTTGTGCAGAACAAAATCTGACACACACTTGACAGCTTCAGGTGAAGTGAGAAGGCAAATCCAAATTACACAGATAAACCTTCTAGCCAGAGAGAACATGGGAGGCAGCAGTATCTAAAAGTTTATCATCACTTGTGTGCAAGTTGGGAAGAGTGAGCCAGAGCCACCTGGCCAGGCTAATTCTTTTAAACCAAACTGGAGCATGTAAAAGAAAGATGAAAGGGGCGTTCTCATATTTCTGCCTTACAGGCAATATGTGGAAATGAGCTCAGCCTACCTCACCAAACTCTCTGGGTTCACCAATTTCTCAGTGTCACGTTTACACTGTGACAAACAGCCAGATTCACTGCCCGCCTGGTGCCACATTCTCTCTGTAGCGTGAATCTTGAGATGATGAATTTCTAATAAAATAACTTTCAAACAGGACAACTTTACTTTCAGCTGTATCCCTGGAGAGCTTGTTATGAGCAGCTCTTGAGCAGCCCTAGCTCATGTCAAGAGAAAGAGTATTCAGCAGTAGTCTCATAAGGGAAGCAGAATGACCTTGGATCCAAACTCAATGGTCTGTCTTGTTTGGTCACAGACACTCACCCCTCAGCTACAGAGATGATAATGGGCTCTCTTTTGCTGGATAGTAAAGCCAAACACACAAAGCCAGAGCTGCTGGACTACGGAAAGTAGTGCTGATGGGAAGAGTGCACAGTCTGACCGTACAAATTCTCTGCACATGGGACTGTACATGACTAGAAGGGTGGCATGGGATAGGGAGAGAGCTGCCTCCCTCCACCTGCTGAGTGACTTCTGCCACTGATGTCCACTGAACCCAGATCTGCTCGGATCAAGCCATGCTGCTGCATGTCTCCAAGCAGACAGCCATGGGACACAGGAATGACTGGAGGAACAGCAGTACTGAGCACTAAGCCCTGTCAAAGAGGTCTGGGAGAGAAGTTTCTGCATAATTTTCTTGCAAGTAAGGATGGAATTTCCATCAAACTGTGGGCCTAAATCAGACCTTGACCACAGCTTCCTCCTCCTCCTCCTCCTCACCACTTGTATTCCCAAGAGTCTCTAGTAGCTATGACAGAGACAGACACATGTTTAATTTTCTTCTCTGCATAGTCATCTTGCATGGAAGGGAAAACATTGCATTCTCTGCCTTAGAAGAAAAGCAACCCATCCCCCCTGGAGTGATGCCTTACACTGTACTAGGAAGCTTCTTGAGAAATCTATACAGTGTATTTATCAGTGTTTTCTGCTTATTTTATAGCCTAACTTGCAGCCTGAATATTTTGTCAGCCTAGATATATATTTTGTCTCTAAAGAGGAGAGACGGGTTTTGTTTCTCCCCTTCTGCAGCACCATCCCCCGTGACAATAGCAGGATAGACGTAGCACTGCTTTGAAAGCAGTCATTTATCTGCTCGCTGCAGAGCAGCAGGAGGGAGGGGGAAGGAGCCAGTGGGTTTGATAAAGTACAATACCATCAAACCAGCACAATACTGAGCACAGTTACAGAAGAGAGCTCTTTCCAATAGTAATACAATTCTCAGATGCATTAAGCTTTTTTCTTGTCACTAGCTAACCTGAGGCTAACTCAGATGGATGTCATTCATACAGTATTTAGCTTAGGGGTCCCTATAGCAACCATTGCCATAGTACCTACAGGCATCACAGGTCAGTTAGACAGCAGGCTGAGATGGATGGAGTCTTCTTTCCTTTTCCTTTATCTGGTTAGAATTAGTTTGGCTCTGGCATAATTTTTAAGACTACCTGAAAATATCACTCCGGTGGGAATGACTTATCAAAGCATGCATTGCAGACCCTGACTGTAACATAAGGGCCAGAAGAAGATACAGACAGCAATTGCACCTGAAATTACTAAAGAGCTTGGAACCTCCAAGAAAATCTTCAAAGGGAGTATGTTCTCAGACAACACACTGGCAACAACTGAACACAACCAGTAGTTAGGGAAGTTCATAAGGATTGTTCAGCTTCAGCTACCACAGGACCTGGGCTGCAGGTTTAGGACCACCCTTCCCATTGGCATAACAGTGTATGACAGACTAACTGAACTCCTGGGTCCTGGCTCTCTGTGGTGCGGGATCCTACAACTACCTTGTCTGTCCTAGGCTTTTAGGGAACGCAGGTGAAACAGGTGAGTTCCTAAAATGACATTTCCCAGTCTGACAGCTCTTTCTAGTCTTTTGGAAAATAGGACAGGAAAACTGAAAGTCTGGGTAGTTTGCATTTACCTGATCTGAATCATTGACTGTAATCTTCAGTCCCCGTAAGATTTCACCCTCTGGGGGATGCTCGTACATGGTCAGTTCAAACCTGTTCTGGGGACCATTTTCTCCATAGAACGTTGGTGGGTGGTTGTTGAGGTCGACCACGCGTATGGTCACCGTGGCAAACGTGTGCTCGGAGATGTCACCTTCCTGACTGACTTCTGATGCCTGCAGCAGACAGGGGGAAGAAAAAGAATGATGAGGGTGTTTTTCTTCAGATTCACGTTCAGGTGTTATTCCACATGTACAAAGCACTCTAACACACCAACTTGTTGGCAGATTCATAGACTTATATTTCTCTAAAACCTCAGTCCATTTCACACTGAAGTTTATGATGATTAGAAGATTGTGGTAATAAACCAGTCCCAATAAAGCCCCAGTTGATTCTCCTTCTAATTTTGTGATCTTAGTAACTGACTCTAGGTGAAAACTGTTCTCTAAAAACAAATAATCCAATAGAGACAAGGTAATTGCTTGCCTAAAGTGTTGATAGAATAGAAAAGGAAGACAATGTTTAAGTTTGCTCTGGTACCACAGGCAGTTCATTGTCTCATTGCTGCAAGGACTGCAGGCTTGAATACTGCAAGAAAAACTGTATTTGTGGCATTTAGGTAAATACTTGAAAAAGTACATGATTTTTTGAGATTTACTCTCTGATTCAGAATTTTGCTGGGATGTTTAGATGAGCTTAATTTAAAGTGGATATAGTTTAGACAGACAGGCAAACCTAGCAGGTATTTTTTTGAACCACAAGATCAAATCTGTCTGGGTTTCAACAACTGCAACATGTGGCCTGATTCACTGGATTGAACCTGAGACATTTCTTTTGCCAGGACAGAAACGGGTTGGTATTTTTGTCACAACACCTATATCTAACACGCCTTTTTGCTCAAAAGGCTCAAAACCAAAGGCACTTTTTCTGAAGATGCTAGTCTGGCAACTGAGGTGCCTGTCACTACGTATGCTGGGTAATATAACACCCTTTTGGTTCCTCTAGCAGCTTTTGCAGCCTGCATGAGCTCTGGGTCACCACATACATAATCAGGAGATCAGAAAAGCTTGCAAGGCTTTAACCCATCCTGCATCTGGGGAGTGGTAGCAGACTGCAGTGAAGCAGAGCTGATGGAGGAAGAAATGGTGCCTGAGCTTAACTCCACCCATGAGAACTCCATGTTCTCCCAGGCACAGCTCACTGCTCGAGCCCAGGAGCAAGCAAGGGCCCTTGGGGATGCTACACGCTGGTTCTGGCAGTGTGCAGCTCCTCAAAGCTGCCTTTAGCCCGTATTGCCCTTACCACAACAATAATATGCATTTCCCATACGCTGAACAAAATGGATACAGTCTTCACAATTTAATTCTACGTTTTGAAACACATTTTCTTTAGAAACGGCTTAAAATAATGCAGCCTGTCACAAGAGTACTGGCTCATCGAGGTGTTAGCTCATCGAGGTGTAAGCATGTGTTTGTACGTGGCTGATCAGTGCCTCAGGAGTGGATGCTGATGTGACACTGCATGATCTGTCCCAGTCCTATTACTAATCACAGATTTGACTGTTACCTATCTCATAACATGGAGGTTTCAAGACATTAATTCCCAGTTTAGCAATAAAATCTGGAAACACAGCGAACAGGTATCTACGGACTGTAAAGGACATTGATTCTCTAGCCTCAGAGATGAAATTAGGACAAGATGATTTCATTTGACAGAAGTAATTTGAGATACTAAATATCCCAATAACAATATCCCAACATCCCAAAAAAAAGCAATTAGTTCTGCTGTATACTATCTGGCACTCTGCTCAAATATAGCAGGTAGTTTCTGAAACAGGTAAAATCAGCTACAAATTGAACTATTTTAGACAATCATGCCTACTCATGGCATTTTAGACCAATAGTCTGAAAGAGGCCACAGTACCTACCTTAATTTTTAGTTCATACACTTCTTTCTTGAGCTGATTTGGGCTTTTTATCACAGAAATTGCTCCAGTTGTGTTGTTGATTTCAAATGAACCTTCACTTCCTGCAATGAAACCAAGGTGCTCCGGTTACATGCCACACTTTCTTTCTCTGAACAAGCATGAGCAAATCAACTCTACACTTCATTAAGCACATCTTTGTGCATATGTGAATCCACATCTATCAGTAGATCTGAAGCCACTCTTCAAAAATGAAGCATTTCTATGACTGGTCACAGTGAAATGAAAACACAGATGAGGGCCAAAAAGGGTCTCCTTCCCTAGGAACAGCTCAGTGGAGTTCTGCCCTTATGGGCAACTGTCAGCATTTTCCTCTTCCCATCCTGGTCGGGCTCCCCTCAAGCCTCAGCATCCAGGCATGCAAATTTGGTATCAATTTTTATTATGCTGTCTTCTTTATATGCTGGTTTAGACAAAAATAGACATTTGTCACTGTAATTAGCAAATGCATAATTAAGTCTCTGAAAAACAAGAACATTTCTCTCACTAATATCAGCTAAGGTGAGAAGTCTGACAATCTGCCTCAAAGAAACATAGTCACTTCCTTCACACAGCATCTCTGGAGAAGCGTCTTCTGGTCAGTTGTCAAGAAAACCTTTCAGCCTGTTGCAAGGCTGTCCTGAACAAAAAAGGTTTTTTGGAGCATCTGGGGTAAATCCCACGGTTTCTGAACTGAGGCAGAGTCTGGCAGAGGCAGGACAGGGCTGCAGGCTGACTTTGCTACTGCCACCCAACTTCCACTGATCTGGAGAGAGTACCAGTTCCAGGCAGCAGTTGCTTGAGATTGGTAAATTTGTGCTGAAGCAAACGCCTGCTTGCAGAGAGGCAGCAGTGTCTCACCAGGATGTCAGGAACCATCTCCCATCACAGCCAAGGGCAGGCTGGTGCCCAGGAAGGGCAGCCCTGCACACTACCTCATGTACAGTACTGGCCACAAGCTGTGCTTTGTGGCAGAGCCTACCATTGAGAGAAAAAGAGAGGAAATCTCTTTAAATGTAGGAGATCAAGCCTTCAGACATAAAGGATGATGACCTGAAAGCCCAGTCATTTTTCTTTTTCTCAAACTCATTTCCAATGCTGATTTTTAAACCATCTGATAGTATCCTCTTTGGTAATAACTACAATAACTGCAGCTTCATTAAAGCACTCTAGACACAACATTGAACAGATATTGACTCACAATACCCAATTATTAAGATACATTGGCCTGCAAAGTGTGTTCTGACTGAGAAGAAGCTTAAGTCAATAGCGGTTTCAAACCACCATACTACATGTTATTGTCTAGTTATCCTGGGGAAATTGGTAACCTGGAGTACGTGTAGCAGTATGTGTGTTCCTCCAAAAAGCATGTTCAGAGGATTGGAGCATTTCCTATTATTATCCCACACTCCCTGGCTAAGAAATGCATATTAAGAACAATTTCCTATTTGCTGTTAGAGTTTTCTTGTCCTTTGACATCTCAGTCTGCAGCTACTGGAATAATGGCTTGTCAAAAATAATGCCAGTGTATGAGGTGCAGGGGCAGAAAAGTGTTGCAATCTTTTGTTCTCTGTTTTTCAACACTCCATGCACTAAAAGCATATTCCCTTCCCCTCTTTTCCATTTCACACAAACAAAATCCTTTGTTAATGGGCATGAGAAAAGCCTGCACCACATTAAGTCATATTTTGTTCTACTTATCTGTCATCCCCTTCTATCTTCCTTTCTCACTCTTTCCTAAACACCTTTTTTTTTATCCCAGAGAAACCTTTTGGTCCTTCTCTATTCTCTTCAGAAATCCAATATCTTTTCTCATTAATCTCATTTCCTTTTGACATTTTCCCTGGTTCTTCTGCCTTCAATTATTCTCCTTAGTTAATTTCTCCCTTGTTTAGCATATTTTCCTCCTACTTACTTGTTTTTGCTCCTCATTTTACACCTTTCTTTTTACCTTTTCTTATTTTCTATGTATTGTCTTCTGCAACCCTTTTTTCTCAATGTTTCTACCTTTCTTTTACCTATCTAATCCCTGACATTAAGAAGGAACCTCAGCATGTGTCTCATCCCACACCAACACAAAAGCTCAGGTGTGAGTTTCTCTCTGTTCTGGCTGTTTAGATCACATAACACAACGAAGGACTTACTCCATAGCTCTGCAACTACCTCTCGGATTTCTCTTAGGAAGTTTTGGGATCTGTGAGTTGGGGTGCCCAGTTGCCATGGAAGCCATGTTTTGGAAGGGAGAGAGTATAAAACACAAAAAACCTGAAGTTGTAGCCTGGAGTTTAGTTGCTCTAAGTTGTTGTCTTCACCACCTAATGAATCATCAATTCAGCTAAGTTTCACATTCATGCTATTAAAAGATGTGCGACAGACACTCTCAGAATAGCTGATGGAAAGCATTAATCTTCTGATAACATCTGTTTTCTTCCACTTCAGTGTACAGCCAGAGTCTCTTCACTGGTAAATATAATTTCTTTGAAGAAATCAGGAGTTTGACTGTTTAGCCACTTTAATCACTATATTAATAAAAATATCCCTCCAAATGCCGTGTCTGGGTCTCCCAATGAATTATCTCACCTCCCAGATTAAGTGATAGAGATGCTCAGAAGAGTCTCCCTTTACACATTCTCAAATGACAAGCAGGCTACTGATGCCTAACAAATCAGCAACATTAACAGCTCCAAGTTCAGTTCTGTGAAGAAGATACTAAAATTCACTGAGTTGAATCTTGGCTATTCTCTGGTAGACAGGGCCCTGAAGTTGTTTGAGGTACCTGACATTATTTCCTGAGATTTTGTCTCAGGTTTATTAAACTCTAGCGTATTCTAATCTAATTTAATGACAGATGTAGTTTTGAGTGCCCTTCAGATTTCATATAAGACAAGCCTACTCACCATTCACGATGCAGTAATGAATACTGTTAGGCTTTCCTCTGTCTCCATCAAGGGCAACAACAGTAAGGACCTCAGAGCCCTGGGGAGAAATGGGAAATCACAGTCTGTGTGCTGAGATCAGAGCAGTGGAATTGCAACTGCACGTTAATAAACTGAACTCCTGTAAGTCTTTCTGCAGTGAACTGCTGGGGGCAGAGTGGGTACTTGTGCTTGTGCCGTATGGGGAACACAAAAAGGGCCAGTGCCCAGTGCTCTGCGTGTGAAATGGCTGCAGATCCCACGTGCCCACGGGTGCCTCAGCCCTGGGGGCTGGCTGGTCGCAGGAATAGTTGGAAGTTGTGCCCAAGGATACCTGCCTGGAGCCACAGATGTGGACAGAGGATTTGGAGCAGCCAATCTGAAACCCAAAGTTTAGTTTGGGGCACTACCAAGATTCCCTCTGGTTGCTTCTGTGTAGGCTCCTGTGCCCCATGGCCACACAGTGTGCTGAGAAACAGGCAGCTGCCAAGGAGTCATTGGATCACTTTGGTCCTTCCTAATTAAGTTCAGACAGGCAGTAGAAACAAACAGAGATCACAAAGCAACTTGGCCCACAGAACATTTAGGGCATAAAATTGTGATGAAAATGATGGTGATTTAACTGCCCTTAAAACTTCACTGTCTGTCTTTCTGCACAAGTAACGTGGCCCTGGGCCATACGTACAGAATTTGTGTACTGGGGACCATTTGCTCATGTGACTGCTCCTATCAGCTCAGAGGGATGATGAGTGTCACATTAAAATGCTCACCCAAGTGGCAATGAGCTGTGCAATTCAGGCCTCTGAACTAAAGTGTTACTGTTTGGGGCTGCAAAACCAGGGAACACTGAAGTAACTGTCAGTGAATCACAAATGGCAAGAAGGAACATTTTCATGACAACCCTTGAGTGAATTTTTCAAACAAGAGCAAGGCTCTGTTAGAGCAACTGGAAATACAGAACTGTATTTATTATCGTTTCTGCTGGAAGCAGCAATAAAATCTGCCTACTGGGCAACATGCAGTGCAGTCCCTTTGAAGGTGACAGAGTACTTGTAAATCCTGACAACTCCACCAAGGAGAAAAGAAGTAAGTTTACAAAATTAACACCAAATGCACAAACACTACTAAAATCAGCTATTGCCTCTTTCTCTGTGGAGTTCATTCTAATGGCATAACCCATACCAGGAAGGACTGATCCGTGCTTGCATCATTATATCATAATGGTGTAAGTTATGAGCTCAAGCTGGATGTAATTAACATTTATTGATTCTCATTTCCGTAGTAAACACTAACTCCTGTGTGCACCTGATAGTTATTTCAAGATCTATATGTAACTATGCAGAATAAATCAATATACATAATATCACTCATTCTAAACACCTGCAAAGTACATGAGCATTACTTCTATGCCCTGCTGAAATGTAACAGCCTCTGCAGTGAACTGCAGTATATAGTTGTGCATGGGCTGCAGTGTACATTTCTGGACAGAAAGGTAAGACACAATCTTTCTTGAAACTCAAGGGAAGGTCAGATGAACAGAGTGCAATCACACTGCTAAACTAATCAATAGCCTAATGTTGGGTAAGTTCATGGGTAGATACCATTTTTTGTTTTATAAATGAAGAAAATTTTAATTAAATCTTATGTATCAGGGTGAAAGCTGATCCATACACAATCATGTCACTGCTTAAATATGGAGAAAACTTATTAGTTTGCAGCTTCAAGAATATGTGGCTGAAAATGACTGGTTCTCCTAACTATGTCCCTGCTTGACTGATAATCTGGTTGGGTTTAGGCCTAGGAGGCCTTCCTGGCCCATTCTGCCTACTCATCACTGAGCAGAAAGCGTCCTGCATTTTGGGGATGTCAGGGTTGCTTCTCCCCAGGTGATGTCCATGGGACAACACAGAGAGTCTGGAGTATTTGGGCATAAATTCTGTCTGCACCTTGTACAATCAACTGTTGGTACCAGACTGCTCAGAGCTAGAAAATAAAAGCACTGTGAGACCACACAGCAAACAGACACACGAAGGCTTCTAGCGTGATGTGTTCAGGTGAGGTGACTGGCAGCCTGCTTAAGCCTTCAGCCAAGTGCCTCTGGAGGTCTGAGCTACAGAAGAGCTCTTAGTCACTGTCTGGGCTTGGACCAATGTAAATGGGCAGAATCCTTTCTGACTTTAATGAAAACAACAGGAAGCCTTGCATGGCAAATTTGCAGTAGACATAAGTAAGAACAAGTCTGAGATTTGGTCAGCTCATTTCACCTAGGAATCAAATCAGAGCTGAGGTCCCATTTCCAGTAAAGCCTGTGCTAGAAACCTTAGGGCCATCTTGACTGAGATGGGAAAAGCTGCACTTGTTTTCCCATATATGAAAACCAGAACTTACTGCGAGCGTGTCCTCATAGACATATCCATAGTAGGGAGTCCCGACGAACATAGGAGGAGTGTCCTGAACATCCTCCACATTGATAGTAACAGTTGTTGTAGCTGAAAAGACTTTGTTGTCTCCCCTGAGCTTCCCACCACCATCCTAGAAAAGAAGTCATTGTCAGATGCCTCTGCTGAAGCATGCCTGCAAATCGGCTTAGGCATTGCATGGACCTCATGAGCCTTCAGAAGCACAGTTCCAGGAATCCTTTTTCTCTCTGAACACACCGATTAATCTGTGCTGCCCTATTCCCTTCTCTTTTCCATTTTTCCTGCTCTCTCCCTGATTAGGAAGACAGCTTGCAATGCCTCATAAGTAATTTCTTATATTAAAAGCGATTGAGCCAATATATGCCATCATAAATGATCTTTAGAAAGGGGACAGGGAATTCAAGAGGGTTTTTTTTGGGAAAAAAGAACTCTAGAAACTGATGCAAAAAGTTAGTAACCAAGGTCTACAACTTTTCATCCACTTATAGTCTTGTCATGAGCACAAGACAACGCACAGTAGCAAGGTAGTGCATCTCTAGGGGGAAATAACCAGTGAACATGCTCAAAGTCTCCCAGGAGCTCCTATGTGATAAAGTGCAAGCACAGAGGAGCTGTGCAGCCAAAACCTGCGAGATAGCCACACTGTGTAAACAGTCTCTGGGGACTTGGCTACAACCAGCTCTGAACGACTGATACAGCAGAGCCAATTAAGAAGATGACTCGCTATTTCAGAAGCTTTTAACACCCTCAGTCTCAGAGCACCAGCTGGAGGTCAGTATTCATGCTGGTGTGTAAGAGTGTGAATTGTTCAACACATCTGCAGTACCAATTCTAAAACTTCTAGCTTTTTGAAAAAATACACTGATTTTTTTTCTTCCTTACTGCCCCAAAGGCAGAATTTCAGCTGAATTTTGTTACTTCTCAAATGAACTGTGGCTAAAAAAGACATTAAAAGGCCCATACATTTTTCAAAAAATATGAGAAACTTGAAGTCCCCATAAGTTACAGCAAAATTGCCCTCTTTCCACCCATGTGAGTCTGTCTGTGTGACAGGTCCCCACAGGATTGTGAGAGACTTCAGAATCTATACACTTTTAATGCCTGCTATGAATCCTCAGCCAAGTCATGGGCACAGCATTGCTGGGAAAGACAGTGGAAAGAAGGGATGTGCAGCAATATTTGCAGGATTTAAATAAGCTCCTGCCATGAGGCAGCAGAGAAGTGAAAGAAAGAAACATCCACAGATATTTCCAGAAAAGAAATCCATCCCTTGTGCTGTGCTGGGTCTAGCTGTGCCCAGTGTCTTACTGTGGGTAATGTCTGTGGCCCGTCTGCCTGCCAGGGGTTTGTCCTTGCGGTGGTAGGGCTGTGCCCTGGGCAGCACGAGGAGCCCTGAGCTCACAGGCTGATGCTTCTTGAAGCCAGGGCTGGATACACGAACTCTTCACTTCTAGGTGAGTCTCATGACACAGGTGACATGAATGAAATGTGGGAAACCCCCTCCCAAATCCTCCAGATGTTGTTCAGGAGCAGACTTCTGTTCCCTTTCCTGCCTCACCTTTCCATGTTACCCCTCATGCCTCTAGATGCTACAGCAGGAGTAACTCTGCTGCCTTCGTGTTTCAGCAGCACTCGTATTTGAACTAATTGGTCCCACTCAAACACAACACCCCACCTCCTCTAGTCTCACATAAAAGCCTTTACCTTGGCTACGACGACAACAAAATGTGTTCTTGATTTCTCGTAGTCCAGGGTGACCCCTGCTTTGATGCGCAGGACACCACTGTGACGGTCTATTGTAAACTTATTAGCATGGATGTTCTAGAAGAGAAGAAAAGAAGAAACAGCCAGAGATTACAGGTATGGAAATAAGATTGCCATAGGGATTCATCTTTTATTTCATCTGCTCAGGGAGAAGACTAGAATAATGATACGGTTTGGGTGAATAATGTATTTGATGAATTTCACCTCTGTGTGTTTATGAACAATTCATGAACCAACCACAAGTCTCTCATTATTCAGAATAAATCAGTTACTTGTAATGTAGATATTTTTAATCTTTTAGTATTTCATTGTGAAAACTTAAACTTTGGTTAACTCAGTTAATTGCATGAAAAGAGGTAGGGAGACTTAACAGAAAAAAAGATGAAGGGAAAAGGAAGAAAAAAAGAAATGGTGTTACCCCTTCGTGTTTCAAAGTTCTACTGGTTAAAAAAAAACAAACCAGGAAGGTTGCATGTATAGGTTATTGTCAAACACAGTGGTGGTCTGGTGATTTTTATGATGTACCAACAAAATCTAAAGGACATCTGATTTTAAAAGAGGCCTAAAAGATGCCTGCCTCCATTCTTCTGAACTGGAGATATCTGTACAAACACCTCTGTTCCTGTATCCAGACACAATGGCCACTGTCAGATAATCTTTGCCATTCCAGCAGACATCACCACCTGCCTATATCAGACTTGTGGAGAGGTTTTTTCTGTGCAGCTTGAGAATTCTCAGAGACTATGCTCAAAGACATTGCAAGATTTTTTCAACAAATACACATATTTATTATCCTTTTTGTCACACAAATATATTATAATCTAAACACAGAATTTTGAAATTGCTGTCCTTTGCTTCTTAGACTATCAGCTCTCTGGAAAAGCCCTGTGCAAAATTGAATCTTGCACATGGATCATAATTTGTGAAATCAAAGCTAAATTTCAGCAAGGCACTCAAGGTGTTCTTTCATAGTATGCCCAAGCTCTTAACAGGATTAGCTTTAGTGCTATGTAAATACCTTCTAACTTGTCTCCATATTCATATCCAAAATTAAATATTGCAACAAATTTGCTTTGTTTTTTTGTTTGCTTTTTTTCATGTTTCCTCTTGAATAAGGGGAACTGAAGATAATCTGGATGAAACTGCCTGTAGGAAGAAGGAATTTGAAGGACATAATGCAAAAAATTGCCCTTGTGGCATACAGAAGATCTGTAATACAGAAGTTCAGCTTTAAAGCTGGAGCACTTTCAGTTCTTCAACAGTGGGCAGCAACTGCAAGGGTGGTTTCAGGCAGTCACTGCTTTGTCAGGAAGAAGATTTAGTACCTCTTGTTTCACACTGTGATCCAGGTATCAATTATGCACCAGCCTGCTACACTAAAGGGCACATTTAGGTTTCCAGTATATTTTCCTCCCTAAAGAAAGCTATTTCATGCTTTAGAAATCCCATAAGCATACCAGATTACCACCTAATCTTGCTCTCCCTGTCACTCCAAAGGAAGGGCCAGTAAGAGCCCTGCCATGCGGGTTCCTGCTGGCAAGCGCAGGAGTGTCAGTGGCAACTCCAGCTCCCCTTCCTGCCTGCTGGACCACCCTTGGCTGCTTGCAGTCAGACAACATCCCTTCTGCCAATGCTTATTTTCTTGTGCACGGTACAAAATCGGTCCTACAGGCACTAGCAGCAGGCTCCACCTCCAAAATCTTTTAAAAATCTGCTTTCTGAAATCTCTGTAAATGAGAGATGATTTGGGAAGGTACAGACAATACTTTACCTGCAAGAAGTAGGTGATACTTCCTCCAGAACCCGTGTCTTTGTCTATTGCCTCAATCTTAAAGATACTGCTGCTGGAGGGAGTGTTCTGCGACCAGAAAGAGTTACCAGAGTCACACAGAAGCAGAAAACCAGGTGAGTTAAAAGAAATGAAAAATGAGCATGCAGGGAGGCAGAAAAAGAGAGTGATGGTAGAAAGAATGTAAAAGCACTGAGGGAACCGAAGAGCAGAAAGGAAAGAGGGAAGAGGTTAAAACTGGAAAACAAGAAGAAAGAAACACTTTGTGAAATAAAAATAACAGAAAATTTTAGCTGAGACAGGGTGTATCCTATTCCCACTGTAGTCAATTCTAAAAACTCACAATGACTCACATCTTGGAGCTTACCCCAAAAATGGCGCACCTTAAGTACCTACCCAAGTTTGCAGTGAATATTAAATATCTACCCAAACCCTAAACCAAAAGAATGCAAGTTTATCCTGCACAGCCTGTTATTTTATTGAAAACATATTAGCCCCTCTTTACATCCTAGAGAAGTGTATTTCCGGTATGCGAAGGAACTTCACCAACCTCTGGGACTTCGACTATGTAAGGTGTATTGATGAACTCTGGGCTCTCATCATTGGCATCCATTACAAGGATCCTGACTTTTTCAGAAACCTGGAGTAGAATATGAAGAACGTATTATGACTCCCATTATTTATGAATCCCATTACTTCCTGTTTATAGAGGTTTCCAGGGCAGTTGTGCCTGTAGGATGCTGGAATCTCCCAAACATTTCTTGTAATAATCTGAATTAATTTGCTTGAGATGAGGAAGAGCTCTAGATTTATCCAGTCTTGTGGATAAGAGGAGGGTCCCACTTTTGTGGTATCTCTAGAGAGGACGCCCACATCCTCCTACTGGCAGACTGCTAACCTAGATGTGACAGCATCAGTCCGTAAATTGAAAATGCCAAGAAAATCTGTGGAAGTAGGACTGGATGCTCAGTGCCTTAGATAAGTCCTTAATGATTAGATGTGAACAAAGCTTTATCTAGCAGCAGACAAGAAAGCCCCCACCACCTTAGCCTAAGCAAATCTTCTTAAGGTCATGCTAGAGAAACACTGTGGGGGTGGGGGACAGGCAGCTCTTGAGCGCCCAACACTAGTTCCTATAAGGTCACACATTTGTCCAAAAAACCTCCAGATCTTAGGCATGAATCCTACTGTGCTGGCAGTGAAACTCCATAGGAAGCTGCTGTAATTCAGCAGGCTGCTAAGTCAGTATTTCAGCTCACACTACACTGTAATTATCCTCAAACAGCTGAGCAAGGAGATGAAGTGAGACTTGAGTAACTGTGAGTTCAGTGGCTCTTGGAACAGGAGGTAAGACTCTAATGACATTATGTTTTCTGATCAAATGAGATAGTCCCTTTAAGGTAATTTAATAGGAGTAGGTATGTGAGGACAGACAGTTTGACAAGCTACAGCATAATTAAATACTTACTGTACTCAGGCCATCTGAAATACTGACAATAACTTCAATCTCATCTTCCTTCTGTAAATGAAGAAAATTCTTTTGGTAGAGAGATGGTGTTTGTCCTGATTGGAAAAGGGACTGCAGATTTAAACATGTCTAGGCAGGCAGATGAAAGTAACAATTAATACCACAAAGCAATCTCAGCAGAGGCCAGGAAGACCCTTCAGAAGCTCCAGCCACAGGCTCCTTGAACCTTCTGTGGCTACTGTAAGCAGATAGTTGCTTTGGTATTCCCTGTTCCTTCTTAAAGTGCTCATAAAAATCAGTCACTTTTTTCAAGAAATGTTCCTTAAAAGGGCACTTTCGTTCAATATTCTTCTGTCTCAGTATACAGAATTTTAAAGTGTTTAGCAAACATTGTGTAAGCTTCTCTGTGAGGAGATATGAAGGGTTCAAGGCCTGTGTTCCCAGAATAAGGCTGCCTTTAGGCTGCTGTTGGGGGGAACATCTTTAACCAACATGGTTACACTGGCTAAAGGGCTATGACGTACTAGAGGAGTGTGCTGGAACACTGCTTACACAAATCTCTACTTCTTCCTAATGACAGGAGAGTCCCCTGTCTGAGGATGCGATGACTGTAGCTGCCCCTAAGCTCTTGATGGGGTGTGGGTGGGGGAAGATAGAAATAAAGAATAAACTTCTCTTTTGAAAAACGCTGGACAGACAGCAGCTAAAAAATTTGATAGCAATGTTAGTGGCACAAGTCAACTGGAATGCAACATGATGGGTGAAGTATAATGTCTTAGAATTGCTAAGTATATTACATACTTCAGGGCCTAATAAACTGGCATTGTCCCTCAAAGCCTCAGATCAAAATAAACGGAGAGAAATTCCACAAACACGTGGAGTGGAGCCATTTTATTGTACCTCTCTGTCAAGCTCCTCGATCAAAGTAACATTTCCAAGATTCTTGTCAACAGAAAAGTAGCGTCTTGATCCAGCTTCATAGGTCAGGTCATATGTCACAGAATCTCCTTCCGGATCAGTTCCATTCAGAGTGTACACATGGGTACCTGAAAAATTGATATTCAACAGCATTTCCCTGTGATGATTTCAATCAGTGAGTATTTCACTGGTCTGTTCCTTAGGAACTTGGCTACCCTGCAGCAGGAAAAGCTTTTGTCAATCAAACTCACTTACTGGGAAATATGGATAAGCACACAGTTCAATGGTCCTGATGGCAATCTTTTAGCCAGCTGGTTAAATGGAGTTTATCAGTGCTGGTTTCTGTCACTTTAGGCCCTTTCCCGTGGACCTGCACCCAGGTCAATAGTGTCCATATCCAAGGGTTTATACAGGTGACCAGCTCTTCACCAGCTCTCAGCCCAGGTGAACCAGAAGTGATGCTGTTGTACAACTGGGTGACAATCTCAGCAGCACCAAAAGGCGCTCACAGACCTCTTCTTTGTAGGAACAACAGAATTGCAAACTAGCATGCAGAGAATCCGGCAATCTCCCTTTAGGGAGAGCTCCGGCAGGACTGGATCCGAGCTCTGGAACTTGGAAGGTGCAAGGACATTTTCATACTTCCCCACTTTCAGAATTAACCGATGCAAAGTCTTCTTTCCTACTTCACGCCCACTCATTAGCTCCCTCTCATTAAATTCTTTACTTGACACACCCACTCATGCTCATACCAATTAATAAATTTTTCAAACTCATCTATGTATTTCCTTCAGAAGCCGGAGAAAGATTGTTATTTCTATTTTTAAACATTGAGAAGTTGGTGCCAGTTTTTCCACTAAACTGACTTTTTGTATTATAAATGATGATAATTCCTGGGGGAGTTATAACACCCATATTTTCAAAGCATGGTGAGAGTCTTTATTAGTATTATTTTTTAAACATGCATGTCTGTCATTCTACTGTGCTTTAACACCTTCATCCAAATAACTTCAAGCAGTTTACAAACACCAGTTAACCGAGCCTGAAATACAAACCACTGTTGTTGTTTCCTGCCAATCTGCTGTGTCTTGGGTAAGTTACCCGAGATATTCAAGTCGTAGAGGTTAAACACAGAAACTGTGCTTTACATCTAACAAAGCCCTCTGCACTGGAAATACTGTAGCCAAGTGACTCACTGGTTACTAGTGAGTTTTGCTCATACATGCAACCCAAATATAGGATGGAAGGATCCCTGCTAAGAAAGTTAGCATAAAGTTAAGGAAGAACAATAAGACTCTCAGTTTTGAACAACTCTGGCCCTGAATTTGACAGATTTTTAATTCAGTACCAAAAGTGATAATCTTTTTCTCGTCTCCTCTCTTCAGTAGCATAGATCACTGACCAGATCTGTAAGCTTGTGTTTAATTCTAGAGCTTTGCCCACACCACTGACAGGCCAGCTTCTCGAACGTTTCCTCAGTTTTGCAAGGCAACCTTTTGGACCTCATTTGCTTTTTCCTTGGCATGCAAACTGTGAAGCTGCTCAGGGGCCTTAAGGACATGGGACACCCAGCCTTCAGTGGTGATATTTGGAAAGCATGGCTGTCTTCTTGTCATAGCAAGAGATTATACCAAACCATGTGGAATCTGTGCTCACTTCTGAGTAAACTCTCTTATGATAATTACCAGGGCAATATTTGGGCAACTTTGTACAGAAAAATGTTCACATTGCAAAAACCAATGCACCCACAAGAGACCCTGTTACGAGCTGGTTCAGCCAGCCAACAAATAAACAAGACTTCCAAAACAGTTCACAAAACTACAAAACATTTTCCACATTTTTCTTATACTTTTCCCACAAAACAGAGTGGAAAATAACAACACATCTGTAACTGTGATCCCCAAAAATTATTGGGGAAAGACAATGAGTGGTATGATGAGACACTTCTGACTGTAACAACTCTCTAAACTCAAGGAAATGAAAGGAGAGGAATTAACTGGGACTGATATAAAATGGCATCCTGAAAGGACACCTGTTTCCTTATACAATTATCTATATGAGACAGAAATTTGAAAACTGTGGAGGGTTCTGCAGCACCAGCACTGACTCCTTTAGTCTTGTTTTTCAAAAGCTTTGTTTTAATATCACAGCTGGGTTCAACTGGAGAATTAAAGTGTCAATTGTCAGCATCTCACTGATGTCCTTATAAATACAGTGCTTTTCTGAAGCCTTTTTTTGGTCATTAGTTGTCTCTACTTCTCAGTTGCATTTCTGCCCTTCTTACTGACTTTTCCCGTCCCTTGCACTTGACATACTGCGGGCTGTCCTGCCCGTTTCTAGCTTGCGTGGATGTCTGCAGCAGCTGCTGAGCAGTGCTCTGTGCCATGGAGAAGCAGAATGGACACCACATCGGGGCTCTCTTGGAGCCTGAGAGCAGCCACCAGGCACAAGGTCACTGCTGTGGCTGTGGCTGCCCTGAAATACCAATACTAGCAATATTTGGTATTTGCATACACAAATGCAAACCATTTCTCAGGGGGCACAGGGCTGGAGAACAACAGACTGTGAAAGTTTATGTGAACCCATTTGAACCTGGGCTTGTTCTTTACATCTCACAGTTTCCTTTCCTACATTTTCTTAGAATTTTCTTATAAGGAAGACAGGAACTTTCTTGCTGCTAAATGTGAGAAGAAACATTGATATTGGTACAGACTGAGATTACTGAGCTTTCTGAGCAAGTAATGACAGACTTCATTGATCATTACATTGGACTGTTTGTTTTTTAGCTAAAGCTGATATTTCATTTTTCATAATACAGAACACTCGCATGCCTTTTAAATTAGATCGTGGATCAAAATTTATTTTCTAAGTCATTATAATTCCTTATTTTTTCCAAATTGTAATTTCACTGCACGGTACTCTCCATATCATTAACACCCCCAGGAACACTCCTCAGCACAGTGTTAATGCCAATTAAAAATCTGTTCTCAGTGTGCTGCCTCTACTTGCTGAAAAGGAAATAAATGAAAAAGACAGCTAAAATCTTATCAGAGGATACCAAGTAAACACCCTCTCCCTGTCATAAAAATATGGGAATAGAAGAGTCCTTACTTGAGGCTATGAAAAATGCCACAGTTAGAAGAGCTGGATACTGAGTACCCAGGGGATGATGCAGCAGGCTGGGACAGGGGAGTCCTGGGGAGCTACTTGCTGCTTCCTGCTATGGCTTCCTCCCAGGAGCCATGCCAGGCTTTTTCACTCTGTTTTCCTATTCCATCTTAAAAGTCATTTTCTCTCTGCTCTGACACTTAGGCTGAATGGCTGTCTCATGATGCCATTGCTCCATTTTACTTCATTTTTGACTCAAATTTAATCACAGCCAGTCTCTGCCCTGGGCTCCGGGGCTGGTTTTGCTTTCTCATTGAAGACGCTCTCCCTCTCTGCTGTGCAACACTCAGCAATCAGATCCCTTCCCTGTCAGTTAAACAAGCCAAGCACATTTTGGATTCATGCTCAGCCCCGCTGCTGTCCTTTGCCACCACAGCTGACATCTGTTAACAAGATGCTGAGAGGGACACGCATGGCCACGCTCCCACCAGACACCTCTGTTCCTAATGCCACAGCAAATGCCACCTTGCCCAGGGTCACATGCCTGCTCTCCATCTGTCTCAGCCAAGGGCCCATTTCCCCAGCAGAAAAGGAGATGGACAGTTAACACAAAGCCTACAGACGGCTGTTTTCACACCAAGCTCACGCCAAGCACAGGGGAGCTCAGGCTCCTGGACCACACGGACCACACACCACGACTACCCCAAATCCATCTCCTTTCCCATTCACTGCCTGCTACCGCTCCTTCCGGGCCATGCCGAGGTGACTCCTGCTCCCTCCCTGCACCCTGGTGCACCAGCTGGCTGGCAAAGCAGAGACATGGCAGGGTCAGCAGCCCAAAAGCCATGGCTGGTACAGCTCCAGCCGAAACAAGCCCTGGAGCTGCCAGTGCCTGTCGTGGAGAGACGGGATATGGCAGCAAGTGCTCAGCACGGGGCCCGGACCATCACCCCACGGACAGCAGCAATATGTCCCTGTGGCACCCACAGCAACCAGCTCCAAGGAGAAGCCATCTGAGTGCAATTTTCTGATGTATCTGCAGTCTCTGTCAGAAGAATGAAAACAAAATTGAAAGCTGTAACACCTGTGAGTCCTCAGAGCATCTCTGTGCAGTGCTTGGCTTTGCAGGGGGCTTTGTTCTGTGCACTGCTGGCACTGCCGCAGGGGTGCAGAAGGCAGGCTGTTTTTAACACTTCTGTTCTGGTAGCTCCCAGCTTTCCTAGAGGTGGACCACGGTGACAGAAAAAAGGAAAGAATGATAGGTACCACAGGGGACAGGAAGGCTCTCCACAGTCAGCCGTGAATGATGGGAAGAAATGAGACCAGGAGCATGCAGGAGCAGGGGAAGCTTGAAGGATGGAGGGATCTGAAGGGACCAGTCATCCAGTGGTGAGTAGCTGGCACCTGCAGCTTTGATCAAAGAACTGCCACTGCAAACTGGCTTTTAATGGGAGGAGTGCCTTCTTGGGGGCAAGGGAAGAAACAGAAAGGAAAATGCAAGGAGATCATGCGGAGATCATGCAGAGATCTCCAGAACACTGATGATGTTTGGACTTTGAGAGAGTAATGAACTTAGGCCTTCTGAGTATGCTTCAATCCTCTGCTCTGCAGCTGTTCCCAGCCCCACTCTGTCCCCACTATGAGGCTTACAGGGATTATGAGGTAAGATGAAACAAGCAACCTGAAATAGCATCCCACTCCTGCCTTAAGACCTTGATTAGGAGCACACGCACATTTTGTATGTACACATGCAAAGAGCTAATTACCCATCTGCCCTGCCAAACCACAAACCCCAACTGCTGTTTCAGTTTATAACTTCTCCCATTCTTCTTAAATCTGGCACTGAAAGGGGCTGCTGTTCTGGCCCCTCTTACCCTGAGGGGTCTCATGCCCTGCAGCAATAAACAGAATCTGGGAATCTGCAGATACTTTCAAGCATTCATACAGAAATAGTATTTGCTGGATTTATGATAACTGGGTACACAAGTTACAAATATCTGTAAATAAACAAAACTGGACAAGGGAAAAGAAGGTCAAGTTAAGGATGATAGGGGAATGGTAATAAATTTGATGTGTTCACACAGCTGCAGAACTGCAATTTTTGTTTCTACAGCCACATAGAGAATCCATCAGGTCCTTTAGTGTTCCCAAATGTTGCATGTCCCTTGCCTACAGATGTCTGGGAATATAACTAACACATACTACTTTGGCAACCACTTGCAATCTCAGCAGGGCCAAAGACTGTAAAATTTCTGGAGGTTTGTTAAAGCTGCTGTCTGTGGCATTGCACAGATCAGACACCAGCTGCTGCCAAGAAAAGCATCCTGCCCATGACTCCAAACTTTATGTAAGGACAGGGAAGACCTAATAGCAACCTGCCCATTTTCGCAACACACAAACCTGAGTGAAGCCATCCAGAATCAAACATATGGAAGTTTTAGTTCCCCTGTTTCGTCACTGATCACCCTGCTCAACCTGAGAGATGACTGCTGGAGTGTGGATGCTTGGGACTGCACATGGACATGGGAGACCAGATTCCTTCTCCTGCTTCTGGAGGAGATCAGAGCACGTGATGAAGAACAATAGCCTCCTCTGCAGTGCCACAGAAAAGGACCAGCCCGGCAGGCATTCAGCACTGAGCTCTGGCACAAAGCCATTGCTGTGGTCTGACGTGAACTCTGGTCCTCTTGCCCTGTACGAAGCTGAAAGCACACCCAGCACTGCAGCACTGACATCTTGGTGCCTTCTCTGTGAGTCTCTCTGCCAAAGCCTTCCCGAGGAGCGGCTGTGCTGACATGGGCAAGAGCAGTTTGCATTCAGCAAATCCCAAGCAACCACGTTCCAGTGGAACTTCCAAAAGTGCTTTCAGAAGAGAAGACCTGGCAGTACTTAGAGCTGTTTGTCAAGGTGTTCTGGGAATTAGCCCAAAGGAGCACTGGAAGCTGTGTGACAAAGCAACCACATTTGGACTTCTCAAAAGCAAGGTCTTATCTCTCTTTCACAAGGGTTTCTATGGGTCTTTTGGAGCTTTCAGAGAGAAGTTGCTTCTCTCTTGTCTTTTAAAGCACATTTATACATCAAATTAGAAGTACAAGCCAGCCAATTTAAACACATGTAAACACATTCTGGATGAAGCTAGTAGGCAGGAGGCACAGCAGCACTCAATACAGAGCAGCCAGAGCTTTATCACTGCTGCAAGCGAAGCACAAACTCTCCAGAGGCCTCTATGTACCTAGTCTGGTTGCTAATGTTACAAAAGCATATACAGAAGCCCATCACATCTATCTCATTATTCTTACTTGGGCTAATTAGGAGAGCACTAACACAGGCTCTGATCCCTGACACTGCTGTTTTGCTGTTGAGGCACACTGTCCTTTTTTGGCTGCTGGAGCACCAGATCAGATGCAGTGGAAATTACTGCTGCACTTCACTGCTGCAGGGAGCGCTGCCATCCGAGAGACCATGTGGTGCTGCAGTCCTGATGGGAAGGGCATTTTTGCCCATGTTGTGGCTCTGTGCCATCTTTAGCTCCTCATCCCCGCACAGGTGCCTGGAGGCTCCCAGTGGTGGCAGGGAGAGGCTGGCTCTCTGTAAATGTCTGCGGGCTGGCAGCACACCAGGCAGTGGGAGTTGGATGGCAGGCGAGTTGTACTGCCTGCGGTTTCATGGTGGAGTTGGCAAGCACCACCCCAAACGAACTGAGCTGGGGTCCCGTTTTGTGGCTGTCTAGCATTACAAGCCTTATCTACACTTGGACAAGTGACTCTACTGGCTAATCTAACTCCAGCAATCAGCAGAACCGTAGGGATTGCCAAGACTGAACTAAGTGTGGTTTCCATGAGAATCCAGGCAGAAGTACAGCAAAAATTGCAGCTCCTTGGTCTGCCTCTGGCTTCTGCAAATGCCACTACATTACTACATTACTGTTGGCCTTCAAGCTGAGGTTCCACTTAAGCTTGACCAAGCTTATAGCAAATTCCTGTTGCATTGTAAGAAAACTCCGTTCCAGTTCGTCGTCGAGATGCGTCACTTCTACATTATGTGCTGCCTTCTGCCCCTCCTCTTCTCAAGCTGAGCAGGTAAAGGAGAATTTGCTGCTTCCGAATACCCCTCTCCCCACCCTCCAGCAGGCACAGCATGGGTCTTGGATGACATTAACACCACTGGGCCAGAAATGGAGACTTTGAGCAAACCCAGGGAGCTGCTTCCCAGTGCAGAGAGTGACCTTGGTCTGGTTTAACAAGGCGTGGGTGGCAATGTCAGGCTTTCAGAGCAGGCTGTGCCCTCTGATCCTTCCCTCATCCTGGCCTTCCCTGGCTGCCTAAGCCCTGGGAGGGGGTGTTGGGGTGCACCCCCTGCGCAGCCATATCTCTCCTCTCTGCATAAGGCACAAGTAAAGGGGTGCTTCAGAACCCAGTTTGCATTAACTAAATATTTTTCTGATTTAGCCTGTGAAAGCTACAGACGAACAGAAGAAAATCCTAGATAAAATCTCAGTGCAAAATTTGAAGTAAAGGTGATGTTCATCACTTAATATATTGTTAATGTAATTGTTTAGGTGTTAGGAGATTATTTTTCCCCCACAGAAAAAATGGATTCTAAATCACGTTTTGTTCTTATTTAACTTCTCTTAGTGCAACTACAGTTAAAAGAAGCATAAATAGACCTGCCTCAGAGTGCTGAAATCTGAAAACTGTATCAATTTTTGAATTTTCAATAAAACAAAAAAAAACCCTTTTAAAAAAAATCAGTTATTTAGACAAAGCAATTTTCACTGCAAGTGGAAACATTTTCTACCATTTGTACATAAACATGAAAAATGTGTTTAAAGAAAATCATGCCTCTTACTTTTCTATGTGCAGCTTGCTTGTATCAAGGCTGATAAAATTACTAGCAAATAGGCTTTCTTCTCATAAGCATTTACAGAATTGCTAAGAAGCCTCTCACCATGAATTTATTTCTGACCCCAAAGGTCTGTGCTCTGAAGCTGTGAATAGATTGGTGGACCAAAAAAAGGGAGCTAGAATTCATGTGTTAAATTGCAGCTACAATTCAAACATGCCATTTTAAATTGAGGCCAATTAAAAGCTTGAGAGAAAAACATGTAAGATCCCAGCATATAACAACAACCTACAAGAAAATGTATATGTTAATTATAAGAGTAAGCAAGTCCAGTTTCACAGTTTAAGCATACAAATTTTAATACTGACCAACAGGCGTGTCCTCCGAAAGGCTGAGAAGTGCCATGTTCCCGTTTGTGCTTCTGGCTCCATTATCAAAGAAATAGGGGGCATAATTTGCCTGAACTGCAATTAAAACAAAACAGAAGCCAAACAAAAGCATTTTGTAGGTGGCAGTTATTTGGCTGGCTCAGTTACCTGACTCTCAGTAAACAGGAGCTGTTTTGGGAATACTAGGAGTGCATAACACACACAGTTGCTGCAATGGACTTTCAGAACTGTATCTGTCTGGATATTTTTAATAAAATTACTTCTACATGCCACTGTGCCAGTATTCACACAGCAGGAAATAGAAGAGTATATAAAAAACCTCCAAAGCAACAGAAACAAAACAAGTAGCAGGATCTCCCTAAAAAAATCTCAACCAGTTCCAGACAGTTTCACTGAAAAATTAATCTTTGTAGCTTGCAATGATGGAACACCTCTACCCTACTCTATACATACAAGCCTGAAACTTTCCCAGTGCCTCAGTACCTTACCCAGTATTCTTACCCAGTGTTCTAAGCACATCCTGCCTTAAAATTATGCCTACTACATGAGGAATTAGCCATAATTAAATACTTACTTCCTGCCAGACAACAGCAAAGTTAAAAAAAAACAAAACAAGAAACAACAAATTAGTTGTCATTCTACTGACTGACTGTTAGAGATTCAAAATAGCCCATTTGAAACAAAACTGCAAGTATATAAACACAGAGGGTAACATTTGCACAAGGACCTAACAAGTTGCCAAGGAAAATATTTCAGAACAACATTACCACATCATTAAGGATAACTACAGGATTTAAGGTTATGCTTGTATTCTCCTATAGTTTTACTTAACAAAGTGATTATTGTACTCACCCAGGCAAACATGCACCAAACTGAGAAATAAGGAGGGACTGAAATGCCTTACATGCTTCATCCCACTGAAGAAAGAGCCAACTTCTTCCGTGTTTTAAGAGCTTGGTTTTGGTTTTTTTTTTCTTTTTCTCTCTGAAATGTCCAGGAAAGTGCCCTTCAAACTGATGTAGCAGAGAAATGTGGAAGAGGCAGTAACAGATGCTAAGATGTTAAGCGGATGACACGTCTTAATTTCTGAGGAATTTAAAGAAGCTCCTTCCTACCACCTAATTAGACCAATTACTTTGCAGGGAGCTGTGGGACTCATCTCTGAGACAAGATTTGGAGGAATCAGTGTAACTCTCATGTTTTGCTGTTGGTACTGTATTTGTGGTGTCCAAACACACAAGTCAGGGAGAAGGTAAAGCAGAAATTTGTTTTCTTTCTGAACTCTATCTTTAATTCTCTAAGCCAATTCTCTGTTTTTGAGAGCTAAGAGAATTTTATTTTTATTTTAGCTTTAGTAATCTTGAAAAACTACAAAAGAAGAAAATCTAATATTAGCAAAAACAATAGAAATGATTGTTACCATTTTAAAGAAAACATTTATGATAGCAAAAAAATACACAATGTTGCATATTAAAAATGCAGAAGTCAAAATGTTGTTTTTATGAGTTGGCCTGATCATTTAATTCTTAAACTGCGTGAATTGCTGAAAGCATCTTTTACTTTCAGCAGGCAATTTTCAGCATACTAAAAAGTGTGTTTAACCATCAACACATCGAAAAAGTTTACACAGCGGCTTTTTTTAATTGCTTGTTTTGACATACAGAAGGTGTTTGCACTAACTAGAAATAGCTATATTCCAATTGACTATATGGTTAAAAATCAGCCACCCTGGGGGGATGTTCACAGATAAACCTGCTTGAAAGGAGCTCCATCAGTGACAGTACGGGACTCAATGACCCTCGTGGTCCCTTCCAGCTCAGACGATTCTGTGACTGTGACTCTGCAGTGTGGGCTTCCAAGCAGGGGTTCAGAGATGCAGCGAGGCAGGAGTCAGAGCGAGGAAGATGAATTATTTATTAAATTTACAATACCATTTATATATTCTAGTTCTATAAAGCAATTGAACAGTGCTTACACTTTTCTTAGGGTGATTGGTCAAAATCTCAGACACTCACTTAGAAATGTTTTTTTTTTTTTTATTGTACACAAGGTCAGAAGATACCAGATATGAATGCTATGTACAAAAACCCTATCGATTGTTTACATAGCTTACACAGCAAAGGAAAAGTTCTCACAGAATGAATGCAAGAAGAGAAAATTTCCCTGCTAACAGCATTTCAGCATCCACACTGCAGTCCTTGGCTGCCAAGCACGGACATGTTTACATTGGAGCTGAGCTGTTTACACCTGACCTGTGGCAAAGCGCTTCCCCTTTAACGAAGTGTTAATGGAGTTTTCTGGGTTATTTAATTAACAGCCAGAGTGAAAGAAATGTCTAAGGAATAATCAAAGGGTTCCCCATCACGGTGCTTTAAAAACTGGCAGAAGCTGCACACGCTGCCTGGCAGTGACCCTTGTTGGGTGGCTGCAGTGGCACAGGTGAGGTGGGCACACGCAGTGGGAACGCTGAAATCAGGTGCAGAGCGAGGAAGCGGCTTCGCACAGGGCACCAGCGGAGGTCTTTGGCTGCCCCAGTCATCCACACGTTTTATCATTGTTTGCTAAAGTTTCAGAAGGGAGCAGGTCGTGGTTCCCTAGACAAACCCACAGACCGAGTGTCCCCTCCCAGCCTTGGCCTGCGGGGTGCAGAGCTGAAGATGGGCAGCGCTCCAGGGATAGCCTTTGTCACTCGCGGAGTGGAGGGACAGGCTGGCAGCTCCTATGTATTTTTCCTACAGAAGAAGCTGGCAGTTAGATCCTGTCACACATTTACAGGGTACCTTACCCTGACCTTGCAGGGGAGCAAGGCCTCCATGGGAGAGGCCTTTGCTGCAGTCACGGTGCTGTGCTGCTCCCATGCTGTGTGCGCCTGCGGATCCCATGGGATCTACAGTGCTGCTGGCAGGACACCTCTGCCTGCAGAACAGATCAACTGCAAGGCTCTCAGAAGGAGAAAACCAAAACTCTTGGGCCAATATTAACAAAACTCTTCACCCATAATGGAACTTGCTAGAGAACGGTACAGAGAGCAAAAGACTAAAAAAGGCTGCAAATGGATCAGACAAAATAATGAAGACTGGGTTCACTGATGACTAACAAATGTGATGAGAGAGATGCAAACCCTGGTTCAGTTCAGCACTACATTACCACCTGCCAGAAGCTGGGAAGTTAAACCAGGGGAAGGCTCTGACATCTTGATCTCTTTCTGACCATCTCCTGCAGGATCAGACCTTTGTTCTGACTCTGTATGACTATTCCTGTAGAGCACTATTTACAAAAGCTCCATGTTGAACCAATCTGTGACTGCAGCAGTGGCCTGTAAAGCTCAGGGAAACCTGCAGCAGGCGACTATGAAAAACAAATGTATTTTTAGTGCATTTAAATTCATGATATGGGGATCCAAAGCTGAAAACTGTGTGGGAGTAGATACACATATAGAAGATGGGTATAAATTTAGTCTCTGTTGCAGATTTAATCATCCCACCTCTGTCAAAAGTAGTATTAAACCACTGATAAAATCACAGAAATAGACCTGGATGGTGCCCAAAAGAAAACTTAAATAGCACCTAAATGTCGTCTCATCTGCCTCCTCAACCCAGAACTAACAACACACTTTTTTTTCTGCAGAATGTTTTCCTAGAACAAGTGATGGAGAGCTCTTGTCAAAGTTAATAGCTGTCTGTTCCCCTGGTTGCATCCCCTGGGGATCTGAATCTCTAGGGCCTGCATCTCCAAGGAAGCAAAATGTCTCCCTCCTGAATTTCAATGAGTTTGAGCTCTTAATCCCCTTACAGTTTGAAAACCTAGCTAATATGTGTCTATGCACAGTCAGATCCATACCTAACACAGCAACATTCAACAGAGTATTTTTTCTGTCAGAAAATATGCTTTGATCAAAACCAACACAGCTCATGGATCCAGGCTTATTTTGATGAATTTTCTCCTTTGGAAGAAAAGGGGCAGGAGGGGGTTTCAGGAAAGCAGCACCTTCTGTCCCAACATTTTTGGGAATGGAAGGATCCCTCCCTCTATGTAGAAGAAACTTTCTATTTCATACATTTTTAGCATACTGAGTAGCAAGAAACATAAAAGAAGAATGAAATATACCCATCTGATCTCAAATATACCCATCTGAATTGAACCAACTGGTTCCCCAGGGTTTTGTTTACTATTCAGTATGAAAAACATCCAGAAAAGATTCAATGTCTTCAGAACAGAATTTCTGGGTTTGGGTCACTGATTAGCAGTATCTACTGGAGCTTGTTAGACAACCTGAATTTTTATACAAAAGAAGTTTAAATATTGAAGGGTGCTACAATAATGCAATGAATATTTTTCACACTTCCTGCCCTCTGAACACAGCTGGGGTGTACTGGGGCCAGTGCAGCATGGTTGTCACTGCTGGACTCAGCATTGCGAAGCCCCCTGGGATGCCCTGAGCCATGGAGGCTTTTCTTCCCCCAAGACAAAGCTACTTCCCAATATGAAACTAGATTGTTGCTGGGCACAGGGGCCAGACACAAAACCAGTCACACACACGGCCCTGCCAGCTCCTGCCCTGTTATCTCTCATCTCTTTGAGAATCTTGGAAGAACCTGGGCCCCACCATGTCCACTTTTTTACCCCTAAACCTTAAGCCTAAGGACAGTAATCCTCCTTAATCAAGCATGGCTGACAAGAAAGGGGCTTTCACCACTACCAAGGGCTGCACCTTTTCTGTTTACACAGCCCCGAATGGGGGAATTGTGGGCCCCACAAAGACAGCTGTTCTTGAGCCCAGCCCCAAAGCACAGCCTGAAATGTCGGCCAGACTAGAACTGGCAGCAGATGCCAACATAAAATGGCACCTAAACTGCCCCAGGAGCACAGCCCCTCACTCTACACAGCAATGCCACCCGAAGCTAGGGGTGGAGGCAGGAGGAGGCCAGTTCAGAGCCGAGGGAGTGAGGGTCCCGTTGTGCCACTGGAATCCCAGCTGGCACCTGCTGCCACCCGTGCTGGCAGGCTGAGCAGAGGGCACGGACTGAGCTGGCATGGAGAGAAATGACTCTTTCCACATCGTGGGTGGCCCTTCCACCTCAGGGTGATCACATTACACCTGCCCACCTGGGGAATGCCTGCTTGGCATATAAATGGGAGGTTTCCATGTGTTGCATTTCAATCAGTTTTTGGATGCTTACATGCATTTGCAATTTAAAAATGGTGAGAAAAATAAAAGACTAGAAATAACAGATATTATTTTCCACTGCCCTGCTTTGCTTTTTAATAACTATGTACTGTCTTCAGATTTTATGTTTCCATTCTCCTCTGTTCTAGGCTCTGGACAGTATTGATAGGTAATAAAGTTCACACTCATATAACAACAGTTCAAGCTACTTTTTTTATATGCTTGTCCTTGAATTCTGGGTGTATGTGATATTAGGCATTACCTTGGAGAGGAGTATTCAGCATTTTTTGTGTGCACATTTGTGCATGCAAATAAATTCAACATAGAAAGGGCTGTACACTTTATGTAAACCTCAGCATGCACAGAAAGACACCAAATCACACTGTGGCCTTCTCTTTGTAAATCACATGCTAAAAGGGGCTGTGGGACTTACCACTGATAACACAGCACACTTCACTCACAATTCCTCATGCAGTTCCATGAAGGAGAGAAGTGGAGCCTCAGTCAAATTTTCTCAAAACTCTCCCTATTCTCACATCTTTGAAAGTGATTAGAAAGTTCTTTTTTTAGCTTGAAAAAAAGGAAGGGGGGCAGGATGGGGCTATGGGGCTCTGACATACACCATTGGTAAGAGAGACATCCTAACAACCCTGGCCCCAGCTGGGCTGTCCCTTGCACAGCAAAGGTTCAGCTCACGAGCAAATCCCACAGCACAGTGTGAGCAAGAATTGTCTAAGCTGATTTCCAAACACCTTTAGAGCAGCAGGACATGCTGAGGTAATGTAGATGTAATGATCACACTTGTTGCCCGGGTGTTTGCTCCCTGGCTCGTGCCTGGTAGGGGTCATAGCACTCCTGTTTCACCAGAGCTGAGACACAGTTAAACGCACAGCTCCCACCAGAAACCAAAAAACCACTCCTGCCTGCCCAAACAACATCATTCCTCCCCCCTCAAAATCTCCCTGCAAAGGACTGAGAGATGATTTGTACTGGGGCATATCATCGCTCTCCATCAATTTCCATTAATACAGAATCCAGATGATGCTGGAAATCCAGGAACAGCTGTTGATGACATTTCAGGTGACTGGTTTTGGTGGTGAAGAATTTTACACGACCTAGATTTTACATTTTCTTAGCACATACCTTCTGTCTGGTTGCTGGGAGAAACTATAGGAACTGGGGAATCTGCAAGAACTTGGGCCAGTTTGTTGGCAGGAGAGAAAAGACTAAAGTCCCTCAGAAGTCTTCAATGTCCACCTCTACATTTTGAATTACCAGCTATGGGAGAGAAATAGACTTGAAATAGGTCAAACATTGCTCAGTAGGAACTACAAAAGAGAATCAGTCCTATGTTTTGGTGGTTAAATCTAATCAGAGATGCGTGCTTCAGTCCTTTTGGCCATTGTCACCAAACTCTGATCCTCTCTGTTGCCAGAACAAATATGCCACCTCCTAAATGAGAGTTTATGCATCTCTCCACAGCCTACTCTCATCACTTGAGCTATGCAAATTTGTTACAATGACATGGAAGTTTTGGTAGTCATGACACATTAAAATGCAAGCAAATAAACACCTCTTTCTTCCTCTCACTGTTATTCTCTTGCTATTAATTGAATGAATTTACATTCGAAAAGGAAAATGAGCTCATTGTTACAGTTCTGACACATGGGGGTCTAAGTTCAGTTTTCATATCTAGCACAGACAGTCTATAAATAGTCAGCCCAAGATCATTAAATTCACATAAAAGTAATCAAAAGATAGTGATGTAATCATTAGTGATCCTGGTCAAATTTACAAACCTCTCTTAGCTCAGTAATTCCAGGCTGAAAGTGACACTGCACTGTTTGGTTTAAGGAATTTAAAGAACAGCATGAGTTGTAACTCAGCTGTCTACACATCCTTTTCTATATTGCAGCTCCACTAAGCAGCTGTGCTAAACCTCAGCAGCGTGCAGGAGAATGGTGAAACCTGGGTAGTATCATAGAATGGTTTGTGTTGGAAGGGACCTTTAAAGCTCATCTAGTCCAAACCCCTGCAAAGAGCAAGGACATCTTCAACTAGAGCAGGTTGCTCCTGAATGTTTCCAAGGACAGGGCATCCACAGCTTCTCAAGGCAGCCCGTGCCAGTATTTCACCAGCCTCATCAGAAAAAATTTAGTCTGATAAAACACATAGCATGAAAAAGACTTTGTAACTCAACCGATTCAGGAAGATACACTCACAAAGCAGAAGGAAAACATTCCTCATTCATGGAAAGCAAAACCAAGATCTAGAGAGGTGACTATAAGCTTTACATCAGTTTGAACCCCTTGGATTTGAACCTCCCCTATTTTGGATAACAAGAACAGAAACACTCAGCCATGATGTCCTTCTCTTCAAAGGAATTAATAAATTACAATGTCAGGAAAACAGAGGGAGAGCAGACACCAAATATCTACCAATTTTAGCATATCCACAGTGGCTTTAAAACAGACAACAAGGTGCTTTCCCAACAAAATCTGGTGGGAATTTTTTCCATACAAGTAAAGAGATGGTACTTTCATCCCATCAGAAAAAAATGCTCGTCTACATACCAAAAATCTCAGAGCATTTGCCTGCATGATTTATCATGATTTATTGTCATTCTCTGCAAGTGGCAGTAGAGGTTTGGGGAATTCCTGGAAAAAGAAGTAACTTCATCTCAGATACAGCTTCTCCTGGTTTTAGTCTGCCAAAAAGTGTTTTATAGCATTTGCAAAAAAAGGTGCTGCAGGTAACTGAGGAAAGGGGAACATTTTCTGCAGCTGCTAAGTAATTAAAGTTCCTGCTATCCATTTTACTAGCTTAGAGGCTTTTAAAGACCACTGCAAAATCCATTTACAATTCAGTAACTTTGCTTCTTTGGCGCTACGAATCACTCTCCTCGTTTTCTTTTGACAGGGATAGAAAATGAACAAATAGTCCCTTTACCTAGTCCAGGTATATTTAGATAGCCTACATTCACTTCAGCAGCATGATCTGTGATGGATGTGGTGCTGTGGAGCGTGACACAGATCTCTGTGAGGGATGCCATTTAGCAGCAGACAGGCAGTCCAAGTTATTTATGAAAGAACTAGTATTGTTCATTGTTTTGCCTGTAAAAATTATAACTCAGAGTTGGGGTGTGAATAATGAATAAATCAAGATTTTATAGTTTACTCAGTGTGGCTGAGAAAAATAACAAGACTTGTTTAGGCAGAGCAAAGAAACACTTGTGTTCTCCCCATAAATCTCCTGGCTGGTGTGCGTGCCGTGGACATCTCTGTGTGGATGTCCTGCTTTCAAGATTGTAACGTGCCTTGTTGAACCAGGGCATGTATGAAAGCGACCCATGCTCCTTTCACTGCCGTGTCTGACCAAACGCAGCTGTTCAGTACAGGAATGGCATGAACGCAAAGGCTACAGGTGAACCAAAGCCCTCGCTAGCGATCAGCTCTAGACACATCAGCCCTTTGGCCACAGGGGCTGATGCAGCCCCTGGGTTTTACTCAGGTAAGTGTAAGACACTGTGACTGAAGGGGGCTCTTCCTGTGACCTGTCTTGGGAATGCAGGGGTGTGCCTTAAACCATTCTCAAAAGGGAATCCCACAACTCAGCAGCTCTCACACCGGACTAAGTGACGATGATACTAACCTTGCTAAGGTATGGAGATCCACCTGGCCAGGGCATACCTCAGCCTTGCCCTTGGATTGCTGTGTCCAGAGGAAACCTGAGTATCCAGGCAACCTTTCACCAAAGCAGTGCTTGTCTTTAACCTAGAAAACAAGATATGTGCCAACAAATTTTCTATTACAAGAATATTAAATATTCAGCTTTGAAGTAATTTACCTCCAAAACACGTGGGACTATCACTCTATTCCCACTTATATTTTCCATCATCTATTTACTCTTTGCCTGGAGAGATTTCTACAATCTGTGTGTGTGTGATGGTTCTCAAATCAAGTAGTTTAACCTGGTGAGAGCCCAAAAATAGGCTCTTCATTCCTACTAGCTCTACCTATGAGCACTGTGCTCTCACCATCTCCTCCCACACTTTCTAGTACTTTATCTCAAAATGCTGTACTTGCCTTTTTTTTAAAAATCATCTATCAATAAGATAAATCAAGAGAATTACATAGCAAGAATCTCAACAATAGATGTTAAGTTGAGGAACGAATAAAATACCCGAGAAAAGACTTCCATATCTGCTAACTAAGATTACACAATACAAAGTTTTTGCAGTGAATGCTGAAATACAAATTAAATGGCAGAAAAATCCCCTCTCATACTGTGGCTTTAAGATGATTATACGGTGCCTTGAAACAGAGATGTTCAAGTCCTGTAAGTGTCTTTGGTACAAAATTAATGGCTGAAAACAAAAAAAAGGCAATGCAGCACCATTTTATAATATATTTTTTGAAAATGTACACTCCAGTCAGTGTCATGGACAGAAATTCATGGAGACTAATTAATGTAGTTCAGCACTTGAGGAAATTCAGACAGCAGAATTTTTTGAGATCCCACTAGACAAAGAAGGAGTGGGGGACCATCATGCCAAGAGACGAAATATTAATTTTCTGTTCAATGAGAACAGAGAAGGAGGAAGACTTGACATGTTTAGGAACAAAAGAAACCATGGAAAGAATGCTGAGGAAGGGAATAGAAAGTTCTGTTCAAGCGACAGGAAAAAGTGCAAAGCACATTTTATAATAAAATTATGAAGAGCAGGTTGACTTTACTGCTCAGACTCAAGGATCTGTTTTAAAAACTGCTGAGTCTTGACTTAAATGGAAATTTAAGAGGAGTTCCTTTCAAAGACTATCAGGTGGAGCTTAGGAGGTTAAGGTCAACATGCACATAGTGCTTTCTCTCTTTTCATCAACCACACTCCTGAAGATGTGTGCAGAATAAAGCAGCAATATTGGTATATATTTAACTAAGTAAACGGAAAATGCTGAATTGTTTAACCTTGGCACACTCAAACGACATCAAGATAAGAGCTCAGTGACAATTACCATCATTTATTGTTTCCCAAGTAATGGAAGTTAACAACTGGAAAGCCACTGAGTCAGAAAGAAATCTTTAAAGAGGGGCTTGAAGACACTGCTGCATTATCTCAGCTCATACAGAATCTTGTTTTTAAGTACCTCACTGCTCCTCTGATAGCATTTGTAAACAGATGGACTTCTTCACACGTTTTTTTTTCTGAGGAAAACATCTTCCTTTACAGGCGTATTGGTCCCCTGGGGAGAGATCTGTGATGCAAACAGGTTTCAGCGTTGCTCAGTGACCAGCCACACAACTGGCACTGACTGGGACACAGGGTTCTGGGACAATGCAAACAGGAAGCTTTGTGTGGAAGACCCACCTAGCAAAGACAGCATTTTCCAGTGCACTTCAGTCTGGGGAGGCAATTTGAAGCACATGCTGCAGAGATTTGATTTTCAGAGACCAGGCAAGCACCAAAGGGTGTGTCAGGAATATGTCTCTTTGCCCCCTGAGGCATCAGTGCTGAAGAAAAACAACATGACAAAACCCAGCTGAAAAGTGCTCCTCTTCACTGACTTAAGCAGCATCTTGCTCGTCAGGTGCTTGAGGGAAACCCTGCTACTGTTTGGCTTTTGCACTCAGAGTTCCTTTAGGCAGGATGTATCCATTGCTGTGACTGCACCACACTTACCAGAAATGGAGCGCACAGCAATGGAGTTAAATGATTGTACAGGTGCCTGGTGGGAGCTTAACGAACAGGCAGTTTTGTGTGGTGGAACCTTTGAGCGCTCCGGCTGCAATGCACCCTAGACCAGGTGTGAATCAGCCCCGAGTACCTGTGCTGTATAAGCACCTGGGAGCAATCAGGAACATCCCAGATGCAGCCTGAGGGTCTGACAGAACCTGGGCTGGTACGAGAGAGAGCTTCCTGGGAGAACCGAGGCTGTTGTGGCTGCGAGGCTGCAGAAGCCAGGCCAGTCACGTTCATCTGAGGATTGCTCATAGGCACGTAGTGACCTGATTTCTCTGGTAACGTGTTCAGAGCCTGACCAGATGGCCGTGTGAGTGTAAGGTGCTTATCCTATAGGAAATCTGTCCTTAGCTCCCTTGTGGAGCACCAGCCTGAAAATGTGGAATTAAATCCCTCACACTTGAAGATATTCACAGTCAGTACATCTGAAACACACAAACAGATGTCAGCACAAAGGTTGAATGACAACATGAACAAATCCATATCCAAATACTGAACTTTTCTAGCCGAGATCTCACCACCGAGACACTGAAAACAGAAGTAATTTCTGGAAATTCCTTCTGTACCGACAGCCCTGCTCCAAGATCAGAAGGCAAAGCATGATGGAACAGTTATGTGTTCAAAACCAAAGTAGATTATCCAATGGCTGCTGTGAATCTGATAATACTGAAGGCTACTCTAACCACAGGCATACAGGGATTGGAACCAACATCCTTGCTCCTGTCAACAGGGAGCTCTCTTTGCTCCCCAACAGCAGTTAAAAAAAATGAGTCCTGCAGAGCAGTTATCTACAGTGAAGATAACTGCTTACAGCTAATAACAACTGAGGTAAAAAAAGACTGTGTAAGTAGGTTTTCCCCTCAACAGAACAAGAGGGACAAAAGAGACAAGCTTTGGATAAAGCCTTCTCAGAACAAACTTTAGTAAAAAGTTCATATGCATCTGACCTGACTCCACAATCTGACAATATTTTCCTAAAGCTTTTCATGAGGGAGTCGTTGGCAATAACTTTGGACAAAACAGAGTCAGGCAACAGGTCATCAGACTTGATCCAATGAATACTAAAGCCACCATGAGTCTTCTAATCAGTTTTGACAAGAGGTAGCTGTGTATCTACACAGGAAGTATTTATCCTTCTGCTTTTATATTTCAGCCAAATTTATTGTTTGAGGTGACATTGTTCACGGAGGATTGTAGTTTTCCTTGCCAAATGGAATCACAAGAAGTTGCCCCTGTAGTCCACACTTTGGATAAACTTCTTCAGAGACAAAATCCTGAATTCCTTGAGGAGACCTAGGCCCTTGCATCAGTTGTGAGCCAGTCTAGAGAGCTAAAAAGCCAACATCAAGAGCCCACATTACACCTTTTGGGATAATATTTTGTATAAAGAATATATATTTTTATTTCTCCTACTACCCACTTAGAAAAAAGAGATCCCAAAACTTGCCTCTACACCAACACTCCCGGTCAGCAGGGATCATTTCTCCTGTGCTCCTGAAAATTCACACTCATAGTGCCAAATAAAACAGACTGATTTGGTGTTAGCTGGTGGTATTAAGCTGTAAACAAAGTGAGGAGCCACCTGGCTCACTTAATTGACAGGGTCAGACCAGGATTCAACATCTGCTCTGTCAGGCAAAGAGACACTTCAGAAACATCTTTATTGCAACTTAAGGGCTCTGCAATTTTCTTGCTTGACAGCCGAATGCACACAAAACCACGAGATACAAAAAAATGCACTTGTCAGCTTGGACAAGATAAATTTACTACTTTATATAAGCATACAGCTTCTGTATTTTGAAAAGCCACTGAGAAAATATGTTCCTCTTCTGGTAATGCCAGACAAATACATGTAGAAATGAAAGAAAAACAAAAGGAAGAACAGATGCCTATAAGTGAAACCAGGATCAGATGGTAGCTCTGTTCTACCACATGGGGAAATGGCCTGGTACATAAGAGTCAAACTCTGTTGAGGAATTAGTTTCAAGAGGACACACAACATTCTGATACCTCTATATGAAATAACAAAGCATTTGGGCAGCAGTCACAATCCATGCTGAAAGAATTTGGAGGTTCCTGCTTTAGTCTGCTCAGCCAAGGCTAGGACTTTAGACAAATAGCATCTTTAACTTGAATAGCCCCCAACCAGGGATTGAGACCAGTCTGGGAAACTAAGTGAGTAAAAACATTTAAGTGCATTAAATTATATCCTGGGATCTCTCCAGAGATCCAGAGTAGTTCTGTAATAATTGTGTTAATGGTCTCTTGGGCTTATGCTTTTGTTATCAGAGGGAAGACTTTGCCTGAAAGAGGGTTGAAGAGTTTGGAGCATGCTGTTTGGAGGGTGTAAGGCAAAGAGGAAAATCATAGAGCATTTCTCAGATATAAAAGAAAAGGGCTTAAACTCACATTAGAGAATAGAATCTTGAAACCTGTTAATGATGCCTTATACAGAGCTGTAAACACACGGCCATATTTTACAGAGAAAAAATCTGCTGCAAACAATACCAAAAATGCTTTTTACATTTACTTGTCATTTATATTCTACAGATTCTTTCTGCGAGCTCCACGAAACAATAGAAATAAAATATGCTGGCCCCCCGTCCAGCAGCCGAACAATGAAACACAGTTCCTTCATCAACTTCCTGACCCAGAGGTCTTGCAAGGAGGACTGGCAGTTCCTTTATCCTTGATATAAAAATGCTATGCATGGTCAGGTCTTCAAAAATAGGAAGCTGAGCGTCAGATCTACCTAATCTCAAAACCAATATGAAAATAAAGTAATAGCAAGCACACAGAAGACCCAAAATAGGTTCAATTGCTCAGTACAATAGAAACATTCCCAATAAGAGTAGGACCCTGAGTAAGTGCCCATAAACTTGACCTTTTGGAATTGCATTTGCCTGTGTGTGTTACAACAGACCTCTGACTGTTCCCATTCAACTCCCCCAGATTGTGAAGGGCACCAAAACCATTTCTGTCATACTGACAATTATGTTAAGAGAAAGAGTAGTACTGTGAGTACTGAGGGAAAAATTACTATTGGCAATGTGCAATTTGCCCAGCAGCAGAAAAGGTTTCTACTCCTCCTCATATTCACTAGCAGGAAAACTGAATTTATGCACAACCAAGTAATTCAGTTTTAAGGACTCTCCCCCAGGCAGAGAAATAGCAGCAGTGCAGAGGACAGTTAGGAAAGGATAGAAGATACATGAGTAAAGTATCAGCAGGTGCTTCAGTTTCTCTGTGTTTCAGCCCTTTGGTATTATTCTTAGCATTTATTTCATGCTCCAGTAAGCTTTGTTTATTGAGGTGATCACACAACTCTGGTGTCTTGAAAGAACAGCTGCCTTCTGGCTTCAGAGGAACAGATGAAATCTGATTAGGTTTAATATCTTTTCAGTATGCTCTTTAATAACCACCTGATGACACTCTTAAGGAAGTTAAAAACCAGGCCACTTTGATTTTAAAGTCAGATTTAGCCCTCTTGGAAGACATATTGAAAAGCTTACTTGAATCTGGCCCATCACCAGTATTTTAACAACCTGCTTATCTAGTTTCCCAGCCCTTTCTAAATGATGAGATTTTTATCATTTGCAGAAATCTACTTCCAAGTGGACTGCAAGCACCAAGCACAAGGGCTGCAGAAAAAAATCATCAGTGATTGATGACCCTACAAACAAACAGTTTTATATATATATGTATAAAATAGATGAGATATATATAAAAATAATATAGATAAATGATTCAAAGAAAAGGTTAAATATGTATGTATACGGATAGCTAGAAACAAAAGCATCAGCCCTTCACCACCTTTTAGGCAATCTGTAAATGCAAACCAGTGCAATTCAGCCACCTCTTCAACCAGCTCTCCTCATTCTCTGACTCGAGGAGCTAAATCCCTGTTTGGTGCAGAGGAATATTCAACTGACACAAAGTCTGGTGGCAGCCAGACAGCTTTACCTGACTCTTTCTGCCAGGGTAATACTAACAAAGGTGCCTGAGTGAAGGAATGAATAAACAGTACTGAAGCCTTTCCCCCAACACAAAAGCAATATACACTCATGTCCTATTTGTGAAAGGAGGGTCCTCAAACAAGTGAAGCACTGTCAGTTGTGCACATAGGCAGATGCTTTTCACCTTCCTCTCAGTCTGCTCATTTTAGCTGTGGAAGTGGTCCAGAAATCACTGGAGGGACTGGTCGAGGACAAGGCTTGCAGTATTTCCTTATTTCCAATGGCGTCATTTTAAAACTTATACCTGTAAAACAAACATGGAAAAGAGAGAAAATTGAAAGATTTGTTTAATTGGGAGCGTGGAGAATGGCACAAAACTTTAATATCTGAAGTTCAGCCACATTTGTATGGGCAGGCTTAGATTAGCAGTGATCTGAAAATAAAAAGGGATGTGATGGCAATTTGTTTTCTTTTCATAAGGTTGCTGGAGGTCACTGACTCCCAGCAGCCGATGTTTTCTTTAGCGAGGGTATGCGATCACTGAAAGTTTGCGGCTGCTGGAAGTTTCCATAGTCAGATGAAGGGTCTTCATAGACACAGGATGCTGCTACTGCCTGTACAGAGCTTGAATTCTGCAACTGCCACATTAAACAGTATCTTCCCCCTACTATCATCATATTCTCCCTATTTCCCAGCCAGAGGCCACAGACTGACATTGGCTTGAAGCATTTGCTTTCTGGGACAGCAATTGTTTCTGATGGAATGACAGCATTCTAGGAAATCAGTGGTTTTGCTCCGAAAGAAGTAGCCAGTGTGTTTTTGCATGGTTATATAAAACCCTCTCCTCAAGCCACACTGAGCTGGCCTCTGAGTGGCTTTGCAGTGGCCCATGGCACATGCCCAGCACAAAGAACAGTGCCGAGCAAGGCTGAAAGACAGTCCCTGTGCTTTGCCTGCAGACTATAAAGCAAGTAATATCCCCCTAGAAAAGACAGCAAAAGTCACCCAGAAATCTCAAAGCAACAATACAAAGCAAGCCCAACATTGTACAATTCCAGTTGAAAACTTGACATTAAACAGAAGAGTTCAGCTTTGGGCAGTTGCTGCATTAGGCCCAAGCTTTTACAACTGCCTCTCAGTAAAAGCAGAAACCAATTCAGATCAAGCATTTTGATACAAGCAGATCTGAGGAAGTCATTTGGAGCAGAAAGGTGCACCCTGTACGGAAGCAAATAACAATCGCTGACCTAAAAAAGGTTTGGCTGGGGGTAAGGACAGGAGGTGATTACAGTAAGCATATTGGAACGCTCAGAGAACCAGGACAGAGTGTAACGGCACAAGCAAAGATCATAAAATACTACTGTGTTTGCAACAGAGGAAAGCATTTCGGATTCCCTTTGTAGGAGATCTCTGTGGTGAATTTACAGGTTTTAATGGAGTGCTTCCTTTGTACTCCTTTCTCCCCCTCAGCGCAGTACCTTCCGTTGCTCCGTGAGACCAGCATCACTGTGCTCCATCCACAGGAAACAGCAGCCTGCTTTCAAAGGAACATTCTCTTTGCAAGCACTTTTATCACAGAGTTTTCATGCCTGTTGCATGTAAACAAGCCTGAAACACGCCCTGTTTTGTCAGGCAGCAGAAGGTTCTCAGATTGAAAAGCAGCAGCTGTGCTCATCACATGAAGTGTCAGTACCATGGAAAGGGTACAGGATCAGGCAGGCAGCAGCACGTGTGGTCCAGCTCAGGCCAGGAGTGACAGAAGCCACCTCTGTGCCTCTGGCACTGCACTCCCCAGGCCTTGTGGGCAGGCTGGGAACCCGCTGTTGCTCAAGTCCTCAGTTGCTACTACACCTGCTGGTTAAATGAGGAGCCCCAGACAGCTATAAACCCCTGACCCATAATAATTCTGCAATTTGTTTCCTGCTTCTGGTACCAATGGGACTCTGCCTATAAAATAGAGCCTATGATTCAGCACTGGGAGACTGGACAGGAAGGAAAGGCTCCAGTTAAAGGAAAACTGTAGGGTAACACAAAGATTTCCGCCTAAGTTACCTAAATATAAAAAGTAATAAAGCATTTAAGATATTTTATCAACTAGAATGAATTTGCTTGGAACTTCAAGTTAGTAATTTTATGATTAAAAGATTAGAAACGGGAAACAGACTCTTTTAGATCAAATTCTTTACAGTTTAACAGAAGTTATCAGCTAGACATTTTATTGAATTTAGAAACATTAAGATTTAAGATGCTAAGATTCTAAAGAGCATAGTAATCCTTTTATCCTAGACTTGTTCATGGTTTTGGTTTTTTTCCACTGGGGTCTCACTGAAACCAGGGATATTATGTACTTTTACTTGCACAGTCTTTAGATGCACATATTTAGGACAAATTCAGTCTCAGTTAATTCTTGTTCCTGGTAGAGCTGTGGGTTCAAAAATTGGATTTTTGGGAATTTAAAGAATTACACTTTGGTTGATCTCTCAAAACATGAAGATGAATGCAGCCACAGATGGATAGTGGTGGAGACAGCAGGGCAAAGCCAGGATAATATTTCACTTTTGCAACTGTTCTTATCAATGAGGAACATTGATACTCCTTTAATCAGACTTGATCATATTTCTCTTGACTGTTTTACACTATGGGCATTAAATGGATTCTAATATCTTCTAATCTTATTTCTTCCCAATCCAAATACTCAGTTAATATCCTGAGAATAAGAGGACAAGCTCTCAGTGATACAATGAAGATAATATTTACCTGCATGGAAAAGTCTGTGAAGTTTGCAGATAGAAAAAACCCAGAGTGCTGTGATTTGTCTCTAATGATTACCTAATTCATCTAATGAAACTGTAAACCTTTTTACCTTTATGTGTTTTTTTCTTGAGTTTGGGTACTTTTGAGCAGCAGACTCTAACCTTCTGACCTAAGGGTGAAAAATAATATATTATCAGTGGAAACAGGTAATGCAAATAACTGTACATATCCAGTAACTGTGTCAGCTCTACCATTCAGTACAGACTCCAGCAGATGAGAAAACTGGGCAGCTGACTTAACCAATTAGAAAAACAGCTTCCACATGTTTCTCCATGCTCAAATTTACACACAAAGCAATTCTTAGAAGGTTTCTAGAAAATATCAGGCATGGCAAGTCTGCTGTTCCTGACCTTTGAACATTTAGCTTATTTGTTTTTCCTTATCTCACATTTATTTTCTACATCTTGTATAAAATACACATTGTGAAAAATCATGGTGAGTCTCAGAGATTTACAATATCAAACTTCAAATCTGCACAGGTAACTCTAGATTGCACCTCTCAATTTAAAAACACTTCTGAACTGTCCTCCTGCAAATGCAGAATGACATCTGCAGAGAGATAGATATGGACAGATGGAAAATCCTCTCTTTTTAAGATTTTAACTGCTCTGTGAATTTGGAATACTGCAAAATGGTAACTAAATGCCTCAAGGTAATACAACTGATGTGTGGAATATCAGTGGTAAAAAACCCCAACCAACCAACAAAAAAACAAAGGAAAAAGAAGTTTAGACTGATTGAAGGTCAGAAGAGTTACTCTCACCTGTTTCATTGTTCTATAAAGAACTTCTCCTATACTCTGTTGACCTGACTGATTCATGTTCCCTTGTTTCATAAGGGTAGAAACTTTTTCCATTAACACATTTCCCACTACTGAGAAAGTTATACTATTTTTACATTGGTGGATGGTTGGTCGTCTACTGAGAAAATAGGAAGTATTTTCAGAAGAGCATGTTTCAGAACACAGATTAAGGTAAAATTAATCATGCTGTACTACAGGCAACAACAGAGGAAACACTACTGCACAAACCAAAGAACTGATATGCCACCACATTCTCCAGTCTAAGTCCTTCTCTAAGTTCAATCCTCCTTTTCATTGTCAAGCTCTGTTTGTTTCCTTTAATTAAAATCAACAGAGTAAATAAGCATTTTATATCAAAAAAAGGAAAGAACAGGAAAAGAGAAAGCTATGTTAGAAGACTATAATACTGTACCTTCTGCAGCAAAGACATTGAGGCACAAAAGACAGACGAACAAAAAGCCACAAAGTGCCAGGAGCTTCATTCTTCCAACTAGTCACAAGATGTCTCCAAGGAGGCTGAAGGAGTGTCCTGGTCTCCTCCAGCACAACCTCACCTTTTTATAAGATACAGCCAAAGGAATGTTATGTTCAGAAGGGGTGGAGATTTGGCCTTTGTATTGCACTTCAACAGATGAAAAGAAACAGCACTTCCTATTTCAAGAAGCAATTTACTCAGAATCAGGCAGCATAGAGAGTCCCCTAGGAGTTACACAGGAGCTTGGAGTATTAAAGTACACAGGGATGCTCTAAGGCAGAGCTTCACAGCAGCCTCTCCAGGGGACCTGGTGTGCTCCTCTGCGTGCTTGGAAAGGCAGAGAGCACGGCTGAACTGAATCTGCATGGACAAGGATCGGAGCTTGAAAAGGCAAACCAAACCCAGAGTGTTTTAATCAAAGCAATTGCCAGTGTGTTGTTAACATAATTAACAAGACAGCTGGATAAACAGCAGATTTCTGAGTTTATTATTAACTTCTCAGTATCTGTTATATCTGAATAATTAAGTTATGGAGATTCCAGCTAACAGTTAAGATTAAGAAGTCATCAAATTCAACATAGTATCAAGGTTCACGGAGTGTACTTTAAAAAAAAAAAGTCCTTGAAGGAGGGATCAACTATAGAGCTGTGTCTCTTAAAAAATGCAAAAAGTTCAGGTTTGGCAGCATCCAATTCTCCTAGCTTAATCTGGTAAGATCTGGGTCTCTAACAACAGAATATGTTATAAGCTATGTAGCCTTAGAAGGTGAGAGCAGTATCTGCAAGCCATCCAGACTTGGAACTACAGCAGGATAGAAGGCTGCACTCTGGTGCACATATATTGCCCCCAGCCCCAATTTTGAAAGTTTCCTATTTCAGGTTTGGGATTTGGCTTGTTGCTTGCACTGCATCAGCAGCCTTCCAAATTGGGTCACCCCTTTATCTACCAAATTTAGCCCCAAAAGCTTATTTCTGCAGTCCTATCTAGCAATATCCATATATGGGTGAAGATTGCTAATGCCTGACAGCCTTTTTTGTTTGCCAAGGCAGGCATTAGCAAGGTTCAGGAATCAAATCACTAACAAAACTTGCTACAAGATAGTTTTATCTTCAAAGTGCTTTATGAAAGCCCTGCCTTGCACTGGCAGACCTTGTTCAGCCTGTAGTAAGGCCGTTAGTTCACATCCCTGCTGAGCATGTCAGGAGGGACTTCTACAGTTCAGTTGATGTAGAGAAAAATGAATGACAACAGAGCAGCAATGTTTTTATGATCTCAGGCTTCTTTTGAATATTGAAACATATGGGTGTGAGTCCTCATTTTGTACTTTTAAAGTCAACACTTCCGCTGGTTAGCACTAAATCAAATAACATAAATCCCAATATAAACTGAGCATGTAAAATGACATGTAAAAGGCTGGTCAGCCTACTCACAAAGGTTTGCAGAAGATCTGAAATGTCAGTAAGGCACATGAAAGGGTTGGTAGGAGAGTAATTTTTCTGCAACATCCAACCAGGTTGTCTGAGTAGTGGTAGCACTGAAGCAAGGATTTCACTTGGTGACTACAGTATTTTATCTCCATTACCCTGAGAAAGTTCTAGGCAAGCTCATGTACGGGGGGAAGTGAGTGAACGGCTGTGTGGGGCTTACTTGCCAGCTGGAGTTAAACCACAACAATACCCAAATAATTTTTCATGTCTTTTTAGCCTTAACTAGAAGCATCGCCTTCTCTTCCTGTGCGCATGATAAGAAATTAAAAATGAATACAGAAAAGCAACCAGGTAAGATGAGAGATGACTTGCAAAACAGAACCTCATCACATGATGGCTACTTACATTTCCAACTATGCTCATTTAAACAAAAAAGTGCTGCCAACACCTACCTCAACCCCCCCCCACATCCTTCTTCTGAAATAATATTGGCAACAGAAGTGTTTACAAAGACTTGTTTTTCTAAATATACATAACTGCACTGTAACTTTACCAATCACCCCAAGCAAGAAAACAGCATGTGCTACCTGAATGCCGCACTTGTTTTCTGCGTGGAAGAGGCAGGCTGCTACTTGGTCTCCTCTGTTACAACAATCCAAGCCTTCCAGCTACTATGATGGGAAATTAGGCAAAGCTATGCAGTCACCACTGCACACCCAAAAGCCCCAGAGAGGGGTTTGATAGGAACAAGAACAGGCGCCTATTTTTTCAAGGGCAGCATCTGTTTGAGGAGTCTGTGCTGGCTTACTGTTAGGCTGCTCTTGGAACGCAAACAGAAAACCCAAAAACTTTCTAAAACTAAAATACTGTATGAATTTATCAATAGAACTTATTAGGGTGAGGATATTGTAAGCAATTTATTTGTTTATTTTCACCAATTGAAAGGTCTAGTTGCGAAACTTGAGAGATTCTTTTGAGTAGGTATTGGGGTCCATGCACTATGTCTTGCTTAGCAGTTTTCAGAGGAAACATAGCTGAGGAAGATTCTTTTTCTCCTAAACTGAATACTTTCAGAAGAAATTTTGGTGCTTTATATCTTAAATTCTAGGCTGTAAAAGATGACCAATGCTGTGGTTAGACTCTCTAATTCTTAATGCCCTGTTTCATATGCTTCTATAAAGGCTAACGTTACAGGAAACGTTAAGCAAACTGAAAATGGAAGACTAGAAGCAATGACCTAGCATAATCTTTAGACTTGTCCTCAGATAAAAGTCTTTACCAAATAAGGTTGCAGAATCTACAAAATAATAAGACAGAACTGTGTCAAGGGAGTGGCTGGAGACAGGAGATGGAATAAAACCACAGATTACTAAATAGCCTGCTAACCTGCGTCCTTAGAGTCTGTCAGTGGAAGTTTGAGGCATCTGTATGATAGTCTTCTTTAAGGCATTAATTTTATGAAAGGAGCAGTAGCTGCTGTACATCTTTCCAGTTGACAAAAGGCTGGGAAGAAGATTAAGAGCAGAGGTATTTCTGAATCATCCAGGGAAATAAGGGATGCATCCTGAGATTTGCATTATGTTTGCATTAATACTTGGTGTTCAAAAGCCACATAGGATGCCTCTCAAAATCTTAAAGAAAGTAGTTTGATTTCTTAACATTAAATTAAGGCATAATCCAGACTCTCCTTTTGTGCTTGCCAAAAAGAAATTAGATAAAGTCTTAAATTTGCAATCTTCACAGACTCATTATTTCTAGAGGTGGTATGCTAATATAAGATTCATTAATATTTCTAAAGGTCATGCTATTCTAAGAAGAATCTGCATTTTATATATGAAAATTTCTTTTAACCAGGTTGAAGCAGCTGTTTGTGACATAAGAAGAATAACATATTTAGAGCAAATGGTCTTGTTAAATTTAGAGCTAAATGAAACTAACTTTTGAGCTGTGAAAAGGCAGGAAACACTAAGAACTTTCAGGAAACAAAATTAATTTAATCCAATGTAGACAAGTTAATGTGAACCAACACTGTTATCCAGGAGCACGTGCTGGCCTGTTTTTGAAGGAGGGAACATAGTGTAAAAACTGGAGGCTGTAGTCATTGTATTAGAGGCAGTAATGACAACATCTGGGATATTGTAACTAACAAAGATCAGAATGAAGAGCAAGACTGAGGTTATAATTTCTTCTGGCAGTTTATGGTGAGCTGAAAAACACTTTGAAGACTGTCCTGGAACAGGGTTAAAAGCATCTTTGACATAGGTTTTTCAGCAAGTGTCCTGCCACTCCTCAGGTTGTGCCTGCAAGTAAAGCCTCTGCAGAGCTGCCAGCTGGTGTGTCTGTGGGTCTCCCGTGCTGTTCAGGGTGTCTAAGTGCTGTGTGTTCACTCCATTCTCTTCAGAGGTCACTGTCCTGGGTAGCTGTATTAAAATGGAACTTGCAGCTCTTTTTATTTTGCTTGGTTTTAACTTTCCTCCTGCTGGCAATGTGGTAAAGGTGGAACAACAGATGCTTCCCCTTTCCCCCTGTTTACCTAATGTGTTCTCTCTCATTTTTCAAAATCAGATGTGATGAAGTTTATCTGGTTGCTGTAGGCTCCTAAACAGCATCATGAAATGAGGCAAGGGTTCAGGCCAGAGACATTTACATTGGGTGCAGTGTTCAGTGTGCTATGTGTGATGGAAACACTTCTTTCTTGTGGTAGCCCAGACTTCTAGTACAGGCAAGATGTGAGATTGTTTTTGACAGGTAAGCTGCCAGAGCTCGCACTTCCATGACGAGGTGATGAGAGGAGCTGTGTAACCTCCTCGTTATGGAGGCAGCTGTTCCCATTGCATGTTACTTCCCCCAAAGTACAAAAAACCAGGCACCTAAGCAGGGAAGGTTATCCCTCTTGCCACTTACCATGGCTCTAAAGGATTCATCCTTGTTTCACTCAGCACTTTTTCTTTGCTTTCTCTTTCAGAAAGATGATAGAAGAATATGAAGTCTATCTGGTCTTTTGCACGAAGTAACTAGTCTGGCTGCCCAATGCTTAGTTCCAGAAAACTTAGTAAGAGGAAGTGAAGTGGTACAATGACAGATGTCTGGGCAGGCATCTCACTTTTTCCTGAATAGATAAGGTGTTTACTTCAGCTGGCAAGCCTCCAAAACAGAAAATACTGTGCAGATGTCAGCCTCTAGGCTTTTGGAAAGATTTTGAGATTGTTCTGCATATTCATCTCTTTCTTAAAAACATGAATAAGCCCTGTCTCTGCAATCTGATCGGAGGTGGTTGCAGAGATTGAACAGTGTTTTGTCCTGATGCTGTTACTTGGCCACTGTCACCTCCTTCTGGTTATTCTGTACTTGTAGATATGCTGATCATTTCATACAAACAAAATTAGTTGGTAATAAAGTTCAGAACTTGAACTAAGGAATCTAGAGGCTAAAGGTCTTTCCATTTCTCTAATGGTATGTATTTCAACTTTTCTTCTTCCTGCCGCCTCCTACAGAGAGACATTCGAGGAGAACGTTCCATTGCTGATTTCCTGTCAACTTGCTAAAATCCCATGACCCAGTTTACTGGGCACCATTTCAATGCATTGAACACAGTCTGTCCACCAAAGCATTTATGGTCACCTGAGTTATATTGAATGTGACTAGGAAGGAGTAGAAGAAAAAAGACTTCATTGGCAATGGCTTTACTTTGAGGTAGAAGTTTGATGGGACAGGAGAACTCTGCTGAAGCTTTTAAGAGCCCAAGTTTTGTCTGATTCCATCTGTGTACGAGACATAAATGACAGAAGAGTGAGATTTTTGCATCTCAGCTTAGCTGGTAGTTCTCATCCCCTTGGGACTCAACTACAATTTGTAAACACATGTGGAAGTTTGTTTTCTTACACTGTCTTGGGCAGGAGGAGGAATCCGATCAGTGGCTCTTGCTCTTACAAGTTCTTCAGAAGTCCTGAAGGAATGTAGTGCTACAAGACATGCAATTCACGTTTCGTTTTGCAGTTTGTTGGGTTTTTTTAACTTGTGGCATCATTTTTCTTAGAAAAGATGGTGATGGATGAGGATGTATTACACTGCTTAGGAAGAAAAAAGTGATCTTCATCTCTGAATGGAGCATCGCTACGGTGAGGAATAAGGTGAGTTGGTAGGGTCAGTAGATGTGCAACATCTTGTGTCCAGTCTAGATGGGATGATGCAGTGATTTTAGACTTGCATGCAGCAAAGGAAGACCTGTAACTCCAAGGACATTACCTTGATACAAGTTCATCATCATGCCTCTGCTAGCTCACCATTGCAGTGCTGCTGAGTTAGTGTCTAGGAAGAAGTCTGGTACTTCCACAGATACCGAGACCACTATGCAAGCTATAAAAATGTAAATGTAGTGTTTTTCATGGGAGTTATTTTTAATCTTGGCTTTTCCAGTTAAAATTCAGATTAAATTTTTTCTCTTGATAGTGGTCACAAGCTTTTCTTCTTTCTTCCCTGTCTCGCTTAAATTTTTTGTTGAGCAACTTTCCAAGAACATGATGTCATGCTTTTTCTTTATGGAAGCTGTGCTAATTAAAAAAACGGTTTCAGTAGTTCTTTTTGGTGTTCTTCACTAGCAAGAATACAAAATGTAATTATGTAATGTATTACAAGATTGCTCATTCATGCAAAGAAAAACAAACACCACTATATTGCAGTAAAGGTTTAGCTCCTGTGTACATGCTCACAAAAGAAATGCCTTACAGCAGAAGTAATGATTTGTTCAGAAGCTTAATGATGTCTGCAGGAACACAGCAAACGGTGTCAAAACTGAGAGAAGGAATTAGTAAGGTTGGTATTTTCTGGACCCATTCCTATTCACCACAGGCAAAGGAGAGGTGGTTAGATCTAAAAGCCATCACTCTCGGATGTGTCATGTTTGCTTTAATAGTGTCAGTTCTGTCATATTTGGTAACAAGGGGTGGGTGAATGCTGGGCTAGTGCCCAACGTCACACCTTGTGCCAGGAGGTCACGTGCCTTTGCAGCAGCTGCCCCTCCAGCGGCAGGTGACAGGTCTGAACAGCCACCCCCACCACAGCTGCCAGACTGATGGATCGTTTCCTGTGTTGCAAGAGCCTGTCTTCAGCAAACCAATAAACAAGTATTGAAGATGATGCCTGCCCGGTGACCTAGTGTTCAACGGCCGTGGTATCCTAACTGCGCAAAGGTAGCACAATCACTTGTCCCATAAATCAAGACTTGTATGAATGGCTAAACGAGGTCTTAACTGTCTCTTACAGGCAATCAGTGAAATTGATCTCCCTGTGCAAAAGCAGGGATAAACCCATAAGAAGACCCTGTGGAACTTCAAACTCAGCAACCACCCCAAACACATTCACACCCACTGGGCTCACTCTCTGTCATAGGCCACTGCGCTGCATTTTTTCGTTGGGGCGACCTTGGCAAAAAAGAAATCTTCCAAAACTTGGACCATGCCTCTAGGCTAAGAGCAACCCCTCAACGTGCTAGTAGCATCCAGACCCAATGTAATAGATCAAGAGACCAAGCTATGCCAGGGATAACAGCGCAATCTCCTCCGAGAGTCCGCATCAACGAGGAGGTTTACGACCTCGATGCTGGATCAGGACATCCTAGCGGTGCAGCCACTACCACAGGTTCGTTTGTTCAACGATTAACAGTCTTATGTGATCTGAGTTCAGACTGGAGCAATCCAGGTCAGATTCTATCTATGATGAACTCTTCCCAGTACAAAAGGATAGGAAGAGCTTTCCCTATCTCGCTTTCTTACAATAACTAAAGGTCACTCACATGGTTGAATACTGAAATAAAAATCCAGCTCTTACTTAAATACTATGTTGAGGGGTTATTTAAACACATTCCTCTTTTTTATTTCCAGATGGTCTATATCAAAATTTGAAGTGAACTTATGGCAACAATTTCTAAATTCCAAGTTTGCTATAAACTGAAGTTCGAGGAAAATTATGCTGTATTCCTAAATTATTTTCAAATATTGAAGAGTTAAAAAAAATTGTTCTGCTCTTTAATGACAGCAGGAACAGGAAGGAATAATCTTTGTCTTGGGACCAATTCAAGTTACATAAAGACACCAGGCATGTCCTGTTACTGTGTTTTAAGTGAACTATTACAAAGGTTTTATGAAGGTAAGTGCATATTACCTGACAGCTTTCAGCAGCATTAAAGGTGGGGCAAGCTGGATGAAAATTGCAAAGCTAATTACATTCAGTAATTTCACGAGGTAAGATCTAAATTTCATGTTGAATTCTGCTATGCAAGCTTAAAGTATCTGTGTCAGTTGGATCTGGCCTTCTTAATTATACTAGCTGACTGTGAAGAACACTTTCTTAGGAAAATAATTGGTTTATATTCTTGATAAAATTGAAGAAAATTATTAAACATTATGTAGCCACTTATTTAGATCATGATTTAAAAGAATTACTTGAAACATCATGAAAACACTTAGAAACCAGCTATAATCAGTAGCAAGGATCAGAATTTAATTAAATTGTGGACTAAACACAATGTTTACGTCTTTAATGTCTTTTGGCACACATAATAAGGAATTACTGTAAAAGGTGGGGAATTTTTAGCCAAATTCGATTTACATATCGATGAGTCATGTCTGGACCTGCAAAAAATCCTGCAGTTTTATGGTCATAAGTAGGTGTGCCAAGTGTCATTCGCTGTAACTGACAATACAGAAACACTGGCTGTAGTGCTGGCTTTAGATTTTCATCTCCCATCAAATGAGAGCTGCCTTAATTAAGACAAATCTTAATTTTTGATTTAAGACTTCAAATGTAAAGGAACAACTCCGTTTCTTTTCCCTTTTTTGGAGCCCAACATTAGGAAAATACTGCGGGTGCTGTAATCTCATCTACGGAAGCCAAATCACACCTTTCCACAAGACTGAGCACAAGTGATGCTCATGTTCCTTCAGGCACTATTTCTCAAAAGGTTATTACATTTCCCGTTAGTCTCACTTTCCATGCAAACACTTCCCATAAGCAGTGTGGTGGTTTCTACACCTCACTATTCCAAACAGTCCAGAATCCCTCCCACGGTTCATAGTCAACCTCTAAAACTTCAGCCTCAGAATCTGGACAAAAGCTCTTTTGCCCGAGTTTTCTTTTGTAACAACCATGAATATCAGAATTTTAAGACAGCTCCCGGTACATTTCAGAATTTGAGGACAAGCACACTGCTGTGTTCAGCTACAGTAAAAGTACGTTGAAATTAAAGAGTATCAAATTACTTAAAGAGATAAAACTCTCCGAACAGGCTACTTACAACTCACATAATCCAAAGATTTCTTCTTCTAAGAACTACAGATGTTCCTCCAGCTGTAATAGTGCCAGGAACTAGACTGTACTTTATAATTTCTGGGCACAAATGAGCTGCAACAAGGTTCTTCACAATCCACTCTTTCTTCCCTCTGTTTGAAGAGTCAAAAAATACTACAGTGTGTGACAGACATAAAAGCAGCACTGGCTGCAATAAGTGGCCAACAGGATACACCAACAGAACCACTCCAAGTGTAGCCACTATCTTCCAACTGGGAAAAACCCCCACAAAAGTGCTAGCCAGTGAAACTGAGAATCATCCTTGCAGATTTTTATATACTCTCTTACAAAGGAAATTGTAACCATAACAAAAAAAAAAATATTTACAGTACTCTTCACCAATCTGTTAGTGCAGGGGTACTAAAATATTTCTGTTACCACAGGGGAAAGTAAGAATAATCAACTTGTGAGGCCAGAATTTTATTGTTCGTAGGTGAATACATAAACGTAACATATTTGCCAGAAACTGAAAATATGAGCTGCTGACATTAGGTCAAAATTTTCATGACCCAAGAACTCCCCTTTCATTCCAACATATAGCAATAGAATTTGGAAAGTATAAATTTCTTAGTGTTAAATCAATTTCACTGTTAGGGAACATTTCTTTTAGACCAAGTTTAACAATTTGGAGAAAAGTTAGACTAAAGCACGCGACAGTATGGCAAATTTATGATCCTGAGGTTTACATCATGCCACCCTCAATTCCCAGTTTCTGTGCCAATTGTACAAGCTTCCAAGAGATGACCACGAGGAGGTCTTCTGGACAGAAGAAAGACACAGCTTTATTGCCATTCAATGGTTTTATACATCTAGTATCAAAATAACCCAGCTATTATAGCCAGTCAACATTAAAGCAAGGAATTCTCATGTGTACTGCAGAAGGAGACTGAAGTTCATATGGGACAAAAGCTACGTAGGTCCCGCATCTTGTCTCCTTTACACTTTTTGGTCAGCTAACCTGTCAAATCCAATGCATTTCTGACAAATGCTGAAACCTTTCTGAAATTTCTGTCCAGGTCAAAGTCATGATTGCATTTAGTGCCATCCGTAACTTATTCAGTTCTTCTGAAAATGTCACTAAAATAAAATTTATGAAACTTAACTGAAAATTGATGCATCTAAGTAGCATTTCATAAAGTAGCTTATGCCCCTATCTGCCTATGGGATACCAGTTCAAAAATTACTTTCTTTACTATGCAACAACAGTAGGAAAAAAAAAAAGAAAGTAAGAGTTGAACTGCCATCAAACCCCTTGAAAAGCAGGTAGGACTATTTTATTCATATATTAAAAATAATTTACTTTCCCAAAATAATGTACAATTAGAAGCAGTTCAGACTATTTTAAACACAGAGCTGGCAAGTGTTTGAAGAAAAACTAAGACTGAATCACATTGCACTGAACCAACATGCTGAAATGCTTTAAAATTCTCACTTGGAGCATTACTGCTTTAACCATGAATGTTTATTTAGTATGTGCACTAGGTAGGCTGTCAGACAGTTGCAAAGGTGAGTCTCTGTTTACTTTTTCCTGCCACCTCCACCACCTGCAAGCATGGTGGCCACCCGAATGAAGATGTTCAGTGTATCGGTGTAGATACCCAGGCATCTAAAAACCAAGAAACCACAGTTAGTACTGTTGAACAGACAGTATTATTTGGTGTTTCACATCATTATACTTCATTCTGAGCACCTGCATGAACCATCTGTAACAAACCCCAGCTATGACTCTCCTCAGTGCTTCGTATGTCAAAGAACACCTGTATTTTGTTATACCACCTCTGCCAGCAAGAACTATTTACAGAAATCCTAACAGACAGTATACTGCTCTCATACAGGAGCCTCTGCTTTTATATTGAACTTTGATCTGTTTATCTCCAAGAATTTTCAAGAACGTCAGTATTAATCTAATTAGAATAAAACAGAATTAAGGAGGTAAGAATTCACCTAGGATCAGACAGACATTTACAAGAGAGTTACTTGTTAATCAGACTTGGCCTTTACTGAGAGTCAATCCTTCTTTCCCTATCTATCACACCAGTGCAGCTTTTTTATTTAGTGACAAAGACTAATAAATACTAAATGACTATGTGCAGATTAATTTTTTTTGTCTCAACTGATACTGACACTTATTTTCAGGAAGCAGCTATAAATTCTGCCAGCAATGCTTTAGAAAACAAAAATACATTTTAGAATGTGCTGCTGGAGGCATGGGACACCACACACTCAATTGTGTTTCTCGCAGTTCTCACGATGATTTCAGTTTTAACTTCAGTAGCTATTTTCTCACTGTTGTTTTCAAACCCTGCGATTCTTCACAATCAACAGCAATACACTTTTGAACAATAAACAAAGAGCTATTTTAAAGCATACTCCAATCTGACTTGAGGCAAATTCTTATCCCTACGCTGAGATCAGCCGCGGTACCAAGGAACACTTACGCATTGATGGGGTCGTATTTAGTCACTCCGTAGAGGGGCAGAGTTTCTGCCCGTTTGACCACCAGCTGTGTATCATAGAGCAGGAACATGCCAAAGAGCACCAGGCCACCATAGACTGCCACCGAATACAAGCCGGCGCCAAAAGCAGAGGTGGGAGGCAAGAACATGGATCCTGGAGAGGAACATACCACACTGTTAGAGGTAACTGTGGATCTGCTGCTCTGAGTTAGGTCAAACTTCAGTCACTGGAGCACACACTTTTCAGTTAGCATTCTATTCTCAGTTTGCGGCGTGTTTTTGATACCGAGAGCTTTAGCATGCACACTGAAGATTTCACATACACAACCCGATCCATTAACTTTGAACACCCTAGGGAACTGTGTGTTTTTCTTTAGGTGAAAGTACCTATGACTACAACAATGCCTCAAAACACATGAAGGAAAACAAGTGGATCAAGAACTGAGATCGCATTTACTGCCTCCCCTACTCACTGGCAGAATTTAAAATACAAGGCACCACTATTGGCTGTTTGTCAGACTAACATCTACCAGAACCATAACTTCACATTTGTTTTCAAGAACAAATATGACAGAATATTTTCTGCTGTGCTGGAGTTGGAAGGGCTATATTTAAGGCAAATCCCCACTGGGCAGACCAGCCTGCAACTAACTGTGAGTGGCACCTTAGTAGCTTAAGTTTATAACCACCTACTTTAAATGACAGTATTGAAACAGTATCTTACCGATTGAAGAAGCAATAACAAAGCCTAAGCCTATGCCAAGTGGTCCTCCCATGTTCAGGAATTTCTCGCTTGGAGCACACATGGCCACAGTTGAGAGCCCCCCGACGATTCCAGCAGTGTACCAGGCAGCTCTGATCAGCAGAGGACCACCAAGGAAGGCCAGAGGAGCCACCACTGCACCCATGACACCTAGGCAAAGGGAAACAGAACACATGTAACACTTGGAACATCACTTGCCAAACTCACTTGATTTTTTCATCTCCAGTCAGATGGCATGGCTCAAACTAATCCACACCAAACAAAACACCAATGCACTTGATTGTGCTCTTATCTAGGAGGGAGCAAAATAAATTAGCAACCTGAAGTTCCATGATGTACTTTTGTTTAGCACTAGAATACTTCAGGGAGCTGACTGTCGGAAAAAAAGACTAACGAAAGTCAACCTACTAATTGGTTCCAAACAGAGCTGGTAAAAAGAGATACTGAGCATGGACCAATCAACTACATAACAGCATTAGGAGCATGCAACACTGAAAAGCAGGAAAGATTTCTGATACAACAATTAGTCAGGCAAGTAAGTCAGATTTTTTTGTTAGAGGCTTGTAGGAAACGTGTATCTAGTCCATTAATATCACATTAGGTTGTTTCACTTAAAAACAATCACTACAATAAACATAATTTCTTCTTGGCAGACATGTTAGCTCTGGAGAGACAAATATGGTTCCAGTGCCCAACATCCACATGTCTTTTCTGAACTACAAAATATTTCTGGAAAAACAGTTTTGAAAATGAGAGCCATTGTTATTTGAAGGTGGCATCATTAGTGAGAAATTGATCTGTACTCAAAGCTTAAATACTTGATGGACACACATCTCAGAAGTAAACTAATACTAAAATCTCTTTTTTTCAGGTTTTCAAGTACTTCCTATCCTGCACAGGTGAAGAATGGTTAGTATAGGCAAGAGTGCTTAAAGAGGCTGCAGTGTTAGAAAGCAGTCACAAAACCAAGCAGCCATGAAACCATCTAGTTTTATCCAATGCGGAGTATCAAGTTTAACTTGAGCATGACTTTTAGAAGACTATGAAAAACACTACAGAGTTCTATTAAGGACAATTAAGACATCTTTCCCTGACACTGAGCAGTTCTCACTGATGCCTGAAAAATCTCAACTCTCCTACAGCAATATATAAAAATTTACTTTAAAGCTGAAGTTTTGTTAAAGTAAGCATCTGGTCACACTGAAGCCCAGACATCTCTACAACAAACACTGAAACCACGTACCTGAATGCATCATCCATGCTGCATGTTTAGCTACTGGATTATCTTCATAGGATATGGTCCTGACCAACATCCCAGCACCAATCATGGCTGCAAAAGTTGCACCAATTGCCTGAAGAAACAGCATTACAGAGCTCAAGTTAGCATGTGGACATATGGTCTCTGTTCTAATCTCCTCATCTAAAAGTCAACGCTTATTCTGAAAACAGCAGTGTAATTCACAATTGGAGTATTCATTGACTTTAGTCCTGTAAGGTTACAGTCAAATCTTTGCAGATCTTAGCTTGCAGTAATTTTCATTTTATTTTTACTCAGTTTTCTAGAAGCCCAAATTTAACGCTTATGCTGGCAACAATCTCTTGGCTGTATAAAGTAAGAAAAGGAAAAACCATGGTTCTGCTCCTCACTCTCATTTAGGTACCTGAAATGTAACTTAATGTGTTAAGCCTTCCTTCTTTTCTTGTACCTTTCTCCACCCAAAGCCAACACCTGGTTTACAAATTATTTTTTAACGTCAGTGCCTCTTCTTACCGATGATTACAAGCCAAATCAACCAACATCTAACAAACTGGTCAGAAGTGTGCAACTTCTATCACCAATGATGCTTTATCAAACCAATCTCCCTAAGTTATGGAGGTGTTGGTATTTAACTGTTATTGTTTCACTCTCCTTAAAACACTGAATACATACTGAGCCTACCAGTGTTGTTTCGGCCCTTGGCAAACAGGAGGCAGCTCTCAAAGAGCTACACAGGGAGGAGTAAGAATGCACAGGGACCTCAGTTTCTATTTACAAACAGCAATAGAAACTGTGCCATTAGCTTTAGGTAGCTGTTTCTCAGAGCTTCTTACTTGCATATATAAGGCTGGTAAGGATAGCATAGTGTTTTTTTGCTCATGTGGTTTGTCTTTGACAAACCCTCAAAGCACTACAGAAAAAACATGTTAGAATGTGACTAGAATCACCAACTCTTACATCACTAAGTATCATCAGGATACCTGAACAGTCTTTATGGAAAAGGACACTAATGTAGGTTAAGTTTTGCCTTACTTTCCAACAAGCAGTTTACATCTCTCTTTTTTTGATGTATCAACCATTACCTTTGGGGGCATTTCTCAGCAAACACTTTTATTTTTATAAGAAAGCTTACCAGCCAGGAGCCCTTTGTCATGAGGTTCATGAGTGCAGGAGATCTGCTCACTGCTGCAGCAGACAGAGCTGTCATGCCAATGCTGCCCGCAAAGTACATGTACGTAGACTGAATTCTGTCCTTCACATACTGTGGCCAAATACTGGAAAATAAGCAGTCATATACAGGTTCAGAATGGAGAGCAGCTAAAAACACAGTCAAGCTGTTAAATGCATTTGTAGCTATGGATATAAGGGAAGTTTCATAATAGTGATGTGGTCTAGCAACATCTGCCATGAGTTTACTTTACAATGGGGACTGAACTTGTCAATCCTGCTGGTTTAATCTAATGTTAACTCAGTAGAAACACTGAAAATTACAAATAATGCTAACTATAATTCAATCCTAAGGAGGAAGCATGCATGGAAAACAGTAATGAATGCTTTCAACTACAGAAAAAATAAGAGAACGGTGTGCATATGTAACAAACTGGTTTCAGGGAAAAGGTCTACAGAATGTGTACTGGCACTGAGTAGCCTGCTGAGCAGCTCACAAATTGCTGAGTCACAGTGCACATGATATCTGACACCACACGACACGGGCGTCATTTTGAGAGCTCTAACAACAGCAACAGACCTGGACATAAATGAGTTTCTGCAGTATCATTTGCTCACACTCCAGACAGAAAACTTTCCCCGCTAACACTAAATTTAAACATAGTGCACACATTTTTTCCCATTTCACTCTTTTGACCTGTTATTCAAGGCTTGTGCAGAAACAAGTTAGACACAGCTCTATGACAAGCTTCTCACAGACACAAATAGCACACGTTCAGTGTAAATACAAAGTAAAGCAAAATGTCTCCAACACACATTTCTCCCAAGCCCATGCTTATTACTACCCATCTTTTAGGTCTAGCTATACAGTTTCGCCATCTGCCAGGGTTTTTCTGACCAAAAAGCAATCACCAAAGTTTTAAGAA
>VWPU01011647.1:0-36260 GCA_013398955.1 Callaeas wilsoni | reverse complement strand
TTCAAAAGAGGATATTGGTTAAAGAGAAATGGGAAAATGTAGTTTGATTAAAAATTTGAAATTAAAATTTCTGGTGTTAGATACTTCCTAAAATCTCGTTTTTATTTTTTTCATCCCTGAAAATACATATTAATTCTGAAAATTGAATGCAAGTTAAGCAGTTCACTTATTTCTCGGTTTCTTAGAGGAATGAGGACTACACAGTTACACTGACCAAGGTTTCTCCATTAACCTTTGAACCTCTTGATTCCCTCAGAAACAGAAACTAATGGAAATCTCTAATTATATCTCTTTTAATGCTTTGAAAAAACAGCAAAAACATAGATAAAGGAGATGCAGAACCATAGAAAGGAGATAGGCAAAGCAAGGGGAACCACCAAATTCACCGTTTGGAGCAGCAAATCCCTTCTTTCACAGCAAATCCCTTCCTGGTCTATCTTCATCTGGAGAGACGCGCTTGGGTCTGTACCTGCCATTCTTCCAGCTGCAAACTTCCCTGCTATTTGTGTAAGTTTTGTTAAACTAATCCAACTCATGCCAGTTGGTTTAGCAAGTGGTTGTGATAAGATTCCATCCAAACCATTTCTCCTAATTGGAAGAAAAGAGTCTGCTTGTGCCGTCACCGCTGCTCCAACACAATCCTTTAGAGATGATAATAATAATTTTAACTTTGTGGTTCTCATTTCAGCTCCTGCTTGTTCAGTTTCTGGACACACTGGCAGCCTGGTGGTTGGTGTATGTTTTCCTGCATGTCTGACTACATCCTTTTGAGTCAACAGCAGAGAGGATTGAGGCTGTCTTGGTATCATGTCCTAAAAAAAAATAAACCATTTGCAGAACCTGACAGAAAGTGTGACATGAACCAGGTTGTTTTTGTTTTTGTTTTTGTTTTTTTTTTTAAATATTTAGTTAATGTGATCTGAAAACTTTCTCCACCAAAAGGGTTCTCAGGTACTGGAAAAGGCTGCCCAGAGAAGCGGTGGAATCACCATCCCTGGAGGTGTTTAAAAGACGTGTCGATGGGCACTGAGGGACATGGTTTAGTGATCGGCTTGGAAGTGCTGGATTAGCGGTTGGACCTGATGATATTAGAGGTTGTTTCCAACCTAAATGATTCTTTGATTCCATGAGAAGCTGAAGTTATTGATGGATCCCCATATCCTTGAAGCAATGTTGTATCTTCACTTATGGCTCCAGGCTTCCCTCAGCTCCATTCTCCCAGGAAAAAGGGGAAGGAAACAGAGGGAATATTTTTTATCCACCTCTGTTGATTTATCCCCTATCATACATGTTTGTTTAAAAGCAACGTTTTGTGGCATGTCCCTGATTCCCAGGATGTCACATGAGTCTCCCCTGGAGCCACTGGTTTATTCACCACAATGAGAAGGTTTGATTGTGCCTGCATGACCTCCAACAAGGAGCAGTGATCAAGGAACTGCAGCAGTCAGATCAGGCAGTTTAACACAAGGATGACTCAGCTGAGGCCACCAGCTGAGATGTCCAATGGCAACTACACGTGTAAATTGTATTTTCAAATCTTTCTTTACTCTGGGTACTCTCTGGGAACAGCGAACAAGAGAAAACACAAACTCCATTCTATAAAACAGAATCTCTTGAAGAGAAAGAGTGGTTGAAAAAGAGAGGAAAAGGAAAATAAATGAGGAATGTGCAGCAGCAGCAGCAGTAGAAGGTAGGGGAAATAAAGAAATATTTTCAAACTGGTAAAAGCAAGAGAGAAAAGTCTTGAAGTAAAATGGGTTGGAAGATGAAAGAGGCTCAAAGGAATAAAAGAAAGAGGAAGAGTTTCTGAAAATACATCCTCCTTCATTTAAACTGCATCTTCTAGGATGCAGCAATCTCCAAAATCCCCTTTAGAGTTTCAGGGTAGGGACATCCTCTCTTTTCAGCTCCCTGTGCAATTCCACACCTCAGCCTTGTCTCTTGCTTGCCTTTTCCCCTCTCTCCCTGCTCCCTTCCCAGGCACCGTTGCTTCCCTCTGCATGTTACACATTTTAGTCCTTGGACCAGTCTCACCTTCCCAGTCCCACAAGTGTCAGGCTGGAGTTTATTTACTGTGCTTGATTCACTTGGAAAGAAATCCAAGGAGCCGTGAGGTGTTTTGGAGACTTTTGTGCCTGTTCTGGGTTATGCCCCCAGTCCGCTGCCAACACAGATTGTCCCAGCTGGGTAAGAGCAAGTCTGGGGGCAGGGAAGTCTCTGCAGGCAGCACAGTGGTAAGAAGGCTCTACCATCAAATTAACCATTTTACCACCAAAAAACCCCAATCCTAAACAGAATTACCTTCAATGCCACAAAGAAAAATTGTAAGTTTCTCAAGTCACCTAGAAGGCATTGGAGATGTGGTCTGAGATGTGAAATATCAGCTTGTTGAGCTTTCATCATTGATTCATTTCTAGTGGATTCATTAAAAACTAAAGATGTAGTTAAAAAAATATATACAATCACAGCAGAAGGCTATTGCTTAAAAAAATTAAATTTTTTTTCTGGAAAATAGTACAAAGGAAATGTTCTATTTTCTCCATTTGAATGTGTTTGTAATAGGTGTGAGACACTACACCCGGGGTGAGGGTTTATATTGTATATATCTCATACCTGAGGGATTCATTTTCCCTGTGTTTTTGAAAGATTTCTGCAATAAAACTTAGGAGACCATCCAGCTTTTTGACATCAATGGAATGAGGGTTCTGTTGAGGCCATGATGGGAAGAGTCTTTCATGTCAAGATAAACTGAGCTCAGGAAAAAACGTAACAGCTTCCTCACACTATTTCCTAAGTACCTACCTTGTCCTTGGGACATTATCTCACCCCATTTCCACTTATTTCAGACTTCAGGGTGACTCAGATTTCATTGGCCAGGGAAATCTTCCCCTGGCACTGAATCTGCCACCTACACATAAGCTGAATGTTTGGCCACACTCTCAGCCAAGACAAACCAGCACCCAACCAAGAAATCCCAGCTCTGGGCCAGGAACTGTTCCCAAAAGGGGGCTTGGATGTAACTACATTATTTTGGAGACCAGAGTTTCTTCATAGAATAGAAATCCTGGCTCGCACCTGGGCCAAAGAGCTGCTATGACCCTGATAATGCTCCTGCTGCCAATTCACCCTGCATGTGCTGGTTTAATCTTTTCCTGATGGGCATCAGGGACAGGTGCAGACCTGGTGCATTCCTCACGGGTTAAATCAGGCAAAAGCAATATTTGCCTTTGGACTAAGGATGATTTTTGTCTCTGTAACAGTTAGATGTGAATATATGGAACTACAAATGTAGAAGTACCCCAGTTTCTGAGAAAATACTGACATTTTAATTTCCCAGTCTATGGGGTTTATGAGCACTTTGTCCTTTTAAATATTAAAGTCAATAAGAGATTGGACTCTTTTATTTAAGTTCTTTTTAAGGATAGCAATTAAAATAATTACTTATCCTCCAATAATCTTGAGTGGCATTTTTGTGTCACCCCACAGCAATATTACACAGGGTGTTAAAGGTAGTAAAAGCAAGTCGTGCAAATAAAATCTCGTTTTTCGACTAGTCATTGTGCTGGCTTGATGCTTGGCCTTGATAATCTTAAAGGTCTTTTCCAGTTTTAATGATTCCATGAGCCTATCAATGCATTTCTAACAAAAGGGCTACTTCTTCACTTTCTAGTAAGGGAAGCAGGAACAAGAACTTTTGCAGTATTAAAATAAAAAAAATTTTAAAAAGGCAGTCTAAGTGTTCTGAATAAGGACAAATTGGGGTTTAAGGGCTTTTTGATCATCAGTATGAGAGGAAACAAAAGTGCCTCTGCTTCTATACAAAATATACAACAAAAAAAGTCACCTAATTGTTGAAACAGACATTGTATTATTTGTACTTTTTCTCCATTAAAAAAAAATTACCTCTTAATGACTCATTCTTGTTCACACTGTACCAAGTGTTGAAAAGCTAATGCTGTCATTGTCCTCAAATTGTAAGCTATCATAAGATGCAAAAAGCTTTTATACTAATCAAACTATGGCTCAGGGTGGGGGGTTAATTATTTCAACATGTAAATAAGCAGAGAATCTATTTTCTGATTATATATCTAAGATATTAAGTATATGTCTAATATAAGTAAATTCAACATTTAAATCATTTACTATGATAGTATATTTTTAACAAGATGGTTGGTATTCTGAGACCAAAGGAGATTAATTGGGAGATGATAAAATGAGCAGAGTAAGAATTACAAGGTGAGTAAAATCAAACAAGGCATTGCAATTACTTAAGATACTCCTAACAGATGATATTCACAGAGAGACAGAGCCCGAAGGAGAGGTGGAGCACTGAGTGACCACAGCACAGAGAGGTGAGGGTGGCACTCCTGGCCATGGCAAGCAGATGAGCCTGGCTCAGTCTTGGAAAGGTCAATGAGAACAGACCCAATTTTTTTTCTAAATCCCTCTTTCATGATGTTTTTATTGCAGTATAAATCATGCCATCAGAGGGATGGAGAAAATGCTGTGTAAGTAAGAGCCCTCTACACTCAGTGGATTAATTTTAGAGCCTTCACATTACAAGAGCCTAATGTCCCACATGGCAACTCAGTAAAGTTCCAGTCAAAAATGTGCAACCTGAAGTGTTATCCTCTAAAAACATTTTCTTCCTTAAGGAATAAAAGATTTGAAAACATGCAAACCCATGATGGTAGATAAGCCTTCACCTCAGCCATTCCAAGTGTTCAGAAAGGACCTATTTTTTTATTTTAAATCCCTTGCTATTTGCAGTCTCTCCCTCTAAAAGGTGACACACCAGTGTTAGGATCTCTGCTGGGATACTGGGAGCTCCCAGTCAGAGGCTGGACCTTATAACACAAACTGGAACCTGAAAAAAGTCTATCCAAGAAGCAGAAAATTATTTAATAAATAACTTCATTAGAAGTGCAAACACAGCATTTGAAAATAATGTCCCCTGGAAGGCACAGAAGGATAAAAGATAATTACTGGAATGACAGCTGGAATTTGAATTTGACTGAGAGCAATCCCTTGAGGACTGGTAAATGATTAACACCTTCCTGTGGAAGGAAAGATGTTCAAAGAAAGACTCAGGCATATCATGACAGGGAATCACACACTAACCAGCCACTGCTGAACATGCTTAGATTATTCAAGGGCATCCACATAAATTATATATAAGCTTCACATTTGCACACAAATGTGCTGGTAGGAGCTTGTGCAGTGCATATTTCCAAGGTCCCTGAACTTTTCTCTAGGAAAAATAGTTTTGTCATTAATTTCTGCAGAGAAAAAGAAAGAAGCCCTGATTAAATTCATTATTTCAACCTGACCAAAACCAGGAAGCACAGATCAAACTGAAACAGCACACTGGCAATTTCTTTTAGGAGTAAGAACAGAAAAGTTTTCTACTTCTATTCAGCATTTTTTTTTCTGAGTGACTTTAACAAAAGTGAAGGACAAAGCTACTTTGGAAACTAACTCTAGAAAAAAATGCAGGTGTGAGTGAAGCATTCAGTGCTTTTCCTTCACTCCCAAGAACTTCAAGGGAATTCAAACCATTACATAGGAGGCAGGCATTCATACAATGGTGAATATTTATAGGTACTTCACAAAACTATTCTGATCTTTGTTTTGATGAGGTCTCTGGTCCTTCCATGCCATGAAAAGAAAACAGATTTACTTTTGCTCTGTCTCAAGCAAGCACAGATCAGCCACTAAACCATTTCTGCCAAGATAAAGTGTTTCACTCTCTGCCTGGCAGCTACACACCAGCCCTGAGAGCTGCAGCCTCCAGTGCATCCCTGGAAACACATCCACCTGCCCTCGTGTGCACGGCTGGGACATGTCTTATAATTTTATTTTGATTCATTACTGCGTTATGGTCCTCTAAACTCCCAGTAAAATCAGAGTCTGTTCAAGCTTGGAAAAGTTTTCTGGCTAAAATCTACAGTCTGCCAACTGCATGAGGTTGAGATTGTGCACTATTATTTTTTTCTGAACATTTTATGACATTATAATCCTTGTTTCTTACTTCAGATTGTAAACCTGAAATTACTACTCTGAAGCAGAAATATATAGGTAAGCTTTTCTTTCTTGCTCCCACAGAATTTGATGAAAGGGTCCCAGATATTTCACAGCAATGTTTTCTCCTTAAACCCCAAATCAATTTTTAAATTATTTAACTAGTAATTTTCTGTATCTATTATACCATCCATTCAATCTTCTTGAGATTTTTGGAATCCTGAAATATAACTAAAGTATTTCTAAGATTACTGTTCACAAGTCATCATAGAGCATCCTAAAAGAAAGAGATATTTGTCTATACCTTTGTGACTGTAATAGCAAGGATAATTTAAAGTTTTTGTTAATTAACAATTTTCCAGCAAAATTAGTGCATGCCTAATTCATGCTAAAGTTCAAGATGATCAGCACATATAGGTGATTTTTTTCTGAGAAAAGTTCACAGCCAGAAATTGCCTCAAGAATGCTAATTTAATCAGGTCACACTGACATTTCCCCCTAAAGAGAAATCAGATAATAATAGGAAAAGTCACATCACCTCACATTTCTAATGAAAACAAATACCAACAGCGTAAAATGCTCAGCTGATGTAGCCATTGCTCATGTGCAAAGGTGAAATTGTTCATTAACTTCCCAAGACAAAAAGATGTTTCCATTTTTCTGCCTAAAGAATTCTTTCAACCTTTTTCTAGCTGTGATTACATCTTAGAATGCAACAGGCACCTCCAATGTCAGAGCATTTTTAAAAATCCCAAATAGCACAGAAAATCTAGAAAACTGATTAAGAAAAGAGGGTTTTCTGAGAGTACATTTAGTTCCAGAGGCAAATCAGCTGAACTGTATTTTGATACCAAGAAAGAGATGGATGTGTCACTCATGGAGGAAGGGGGAAGGTTGTGAATTAATTCTAAATTGTGTCTTAGGCATTTTTTTAGATTAGACACACGTTGGCTAAATTTCAGTTAAACCTCCAGTCAGACAGATACCTAACTGGTATCAGTTACTCCATGTGGAAAGAGCCTGGAACAAATACAGAGACTGGGGAAGAAGATGGAGCTAGAGAGGATTGAACTGGCCTTCTAAAGCATCTGCTCATGCTTGCCCGTAGCACAGGAAGCAGAACTGGAGATGACATTTGTTATTTGTGTTGTATTTACAGTCTGTGGTACAACTGTACACAAGCCACGTTCTGGTAGCACTTAAATCTAGAAATGAAAGATTTCATGGGGAGAATGTTGACTTACTCTTTCCATAAAGTGCTTATCCAAATGTTCACGAATTTGAAAGAACCCAAACTTTTTCCATAAAATATGGGTGCAATGAAATTGAGAATAGAATTCCAGTTTTACCCACTCGTTGTTCTGTCATTTTTAGAAATTTTAATCAGGATACAGAAAGATGGAGAAAGGTACAGATAGATACAGAAAGAAGACTCGTGACTCATCCTGGACAAAATCCACATCAAAAATTAACAAATCCACATGTACTGGCCATGTAGTTTCATGTGCAGATGATCCAGGACTTCCATTCTCCTCCTTCCCCCTGCCTATCTCTGACCCCACCCCTGGCCCCAGTTGATACTCACAGTGCCCACACTTGCCCATGGGGGAATAATGCAGTGATGCTCTGGAGCATTTCCTGCCTCACTCCTCCAGCAGGAAAAGACAGACATGGATTTTTTTCCAGGGCAATTGCATTTTGCTCATGGAATGCTGCACAGTCTGTCTCAGAGCTGAGGGAGGAACAGAAGCTGAGGAGAGCATTCAGCTGCAAATGCCTCCATTTGCAAATTACTCCATTTCCTCAGAATTTCCCTGTGGGAAAAGGCAATAACCTGTTTGAGAGTCCCAGGGAGAAGACAGCAAAGGTGCAGGTTGAAGGCTGGGGGAATTTTTTGCCTAAGTGACTAGAGGTCTTCACCTCATCATCTTTGCTCTAAATAGTTAGGTCAATGTTTACAGAAAATACAAAGCCAAATGCAGATAACTGAAGTTTCTGAAAGTTCCCAGTAAAAAATGGCTGAATTTGCAACATTTTTCCTACCAACAGCATCATGGAATCATAGGAAGGGCTGGTGCTTGCTGGCATTACTCCTGATATATGTGGGTGTAGGAGCTGCTTAGCAGTGAGCATGGATTATTTCCCTGCACACAAAGAGACAGGAAGTGATTACAAATTAGTGAAAATGGGCTGTATTTAAAAATCTCATGAATGCTTTCTGCTACACTACCCCTGTGAGGAATTGGACTCAGGGACATAGAGAATTTTTTTACACACTCCCTGTATTTTTCTTACAGACTTCTGTAAGAACCTTCATAAGATCTGAGACTATGTAGATCTCTAATTCATCTTCAAAATTGTTAATGCCTGAAAAAATTATTTAAGATTATGCCACAGTCTCAGATGTGAAAAGCCTGTTATTTGGTTTAGGATTTGGTCAATAAAGAGAACAAGTTTGCGTGTTTGTGGATATTATTCCTTCGAATATGTAATTCTGTGGTTTAAAAAAGCACTGCCTTTTGGATTTGCTTTGTGCAGCTGGCCCTGGTTGATAAATGAGGTTCTTCACGGGATGGAGAGCTTAGAGCTCACACTGCAAATTCCCCACAGGCCTGTGCTCACGCTGATGAGAGGGTGAAAATCTATGACATTAAAACGACAGATTCCATTAGATTTGCACCTTCAGAGTCTGTCTTGTTGGGAAAAAGAAAGTGTGAATGTGCTGAGCAAGATGACTTTGACTTTTAAAAAATGCTTTTATCCAGGTCATGCAAAGAGCCCGAAGTTTTACCTGGGTGCTGCTCCCTGACCACGGGGACGCTCACCCTGTCCTGGGCTCCTCTTTGGCTTCACATGGGAGTGCACAAGACTGAAGAACACATGGTGTTTTCCACGTGACAGAGCCAGGCTACCTATTTCCAAAGGTGTTCAGCTCACACTGAGTGAAAAAAATGTGTTTCAGAGATGGTTTTCAGCTCTGCTCTGAGTCCATTGAGTAAACAAGCTGAGAACTGAGAAGAACCTAATTCCACAGCCCATCTGAAAATCTACCACAAAGTTCCTGCAGAGACAGAAAGCAGCAAACAAAAGGTTAAGAACAGCCAGTGTTGAGTCTGCACTACAGCCAGGAAATATTGAACAAGGACTCAAAAACAGATTTTCATCTCAAATTCAACCCTGTCAAAAGATACAAAAAAATTGTTTTCACTGACTTCTCATCATGAGATTGCTTCCAATTCTTTTGGTGGACCATTTTGAAGGGGGCAAAGGATCTTTCTGCTCCTTCCAGAAAATTCCTTTTTTGCTGATAACAAAAGAGCAAATCTCTAAAACGTTTAATTTTTTTAACCAGAAGTTATTACTTCTTTGTTAGCAAAAGGATATTATTTTATTCTATTCCATATTGTTTTCATATTTCCATATTCTTCCACATCACTTCCATTTTTAAAACCCTTCAGTCTGCCTTTAGGGAAAAACTTTCTGCCTTTACCTCAGCCTCTCAGAGAAGCTACTGCCCGTATCTTTGATGACAAAAAAAAAAGAAATTAATTTGTTTTTCCTCATCTTCCTTAGATGAGTGCAGGCAACAAACAATTGCTTTGCTCTGAGGCCCCAGCCATACAAGCTCTAGCAGATACCACATCTTTGCTGCTGGCCACAAATTGGGAAATTTTAATCCTATCAAAGGCATTTTGCTTAATTGGCTCAGTGTTTTATTTTAAATGGCTCTACATATCCAACACCTTATAAAGACACTAACAAAAATAAATTATCCCAGGCATAGCCTCTATTGATACTGCATAAAGAGATGTATTTTTTACTGCACAAAGGCTGTGCAGTGTATTTTGATACATGTACACACCTACACACACCTTTAAGGCTGATGATAAAGCCAAAGAATAAACCTACCACTTTCTACCTTTACAGCTCCTTACTTAAAAAAAAAAAAAAAAGTTAATACACTGAGAAACATGTTCAAAATCATAAACTTCATTCAAATGCTGCTACAGAGATGTGCAACCTGAGACAGACCCACCCTCCCCAGGATATTTCAGAGGCAAAAGCTTCCTCAAAACTCATAGAATTGGTGTCTTTCTGTCACTTTTCACCAGAAGCAACACAACCAGAATGACACAAAATTATTAACTAACAATAATTCTGTAAGAAGAGAAGGTTGTGTGGAGACCTCTTTTTCAGGAAGTGCAGTGGTAGGACAAGGAGTAATGTGTACAAACTGAAAGAGGGAAAATTTAGATTGGATATTAGGAAGAAATTATTTATTGTGAGGGTACTGAGATATGGGAAGAGGTTGCCCAGAGAAGCTGTGGCTGTCCCATCCCTGGAAGTGTCCAAGGCCAGGGTGCGTGGGGCTCGGAGCAACCTGGGATAGGGGAAGGTGCTCCTGCCCATGGCACGGGGTTGGAATTAAATGATCTTTAAGGTCCCTTCCAACCCAAACCATTCTATGATTCTAATTTAATATTTTAACCAGCAATACAGGAAGCATTCCTTTAGAAAAAAAGGAATCATACATTCATTAGGAGCATCACATTTTGCATGTTTATTCCTCATAAACACTCCATAGTGAAGCATCCTCTACAGGGGCTGCCTTCAGCTGCTGCCAGACAACTGCAGCACTCCAGATCACCTGGGAGAGCTCCTTTTTCCTTGAAGGTTCTCACACACATCCATTACAGGAAGAAGACCCAAATTCCTATTATTTTAACACAGCTTGTAACCTGATGGGTGCATTTGTGTACTAAATTAATTCTTCTGTCTGCTACCAAAAATGGAAATCAATACAAATTCAATACTACAACTCCTCTTCTGAAAGGGAAAAGACAGGTCAATCTTTCAAAAGAAGCTGGAAAGGTGGTTTGATCATGTAAGAGAAGAGAAGCTCTGGTTAATCTCAGCGGTTACTTCTGGATTAGAATATAAAAGCTTAAAAATAGTATCAGTGAGCCTTTTCCCAAAAGCAGACATTTTCAAGACACTTAGGGCTCGGCAGTTTTAAAGGGGATTTTAGTGCTAATCGGCACACTTCAAAGTCAGCCTTCAAGTCTTGTCTTCAATAGATCATTTGGCAGAGCCTGACACACATTATACTGCAGGAGCTTTCTTGACAGAGGAGTCAAAATCCCCTGTTCCACTGCCCTGTCCCTGCTCTGCCCCTTGAGGCACAGCACATAACCAGGGGATTCCTGCTGCACCTCTCCAGCTGCCCAGAGGAATGCCCCGGGCTCTCTGCAGTGAGCAGGGATTAAGATGACATTTTGTAATAATGCAGAAGAAATTCAGGCTGTCCCAGCCTCAGCAGTGCGGGAGATCTTCAGCTGCAGCACGACAGAAACAAGGACTGCATGAGTAACTGTCATTACCCAGGAAAAAATGGATCATTTACTGTGGAAACTTCAGAAAGGCACAGAGCAGGGTGAGAGATCTGACGGGATTTAAACGGGCCAGGGGTACCCTAAGCCCAGTTCTGCTCCTTTGTAACACAAAAGGTCAGGATGAAATTTTGACGTCAGTGGGGCATTTCTGGAAGATAAACACTCTAAGAGCAAGAATGTGGGCCAAAAATACTACTAATGAGCAGCAGAGTGTATGAAAAAGGTTGGCATCGATGCAAGCATACTGAAAGAAATGCCCCAGCTTCCTTTTCCAGAGGGCTCTGCCTGGAGATGGCCACCTCTAACCCCAGAAATTCACATTTGGCTGCTTACATCAGTACTGCAGTGGGAAGGACACCCTGGGACAGGGACCAAGTGTTGAGGCCACCAGGGACCACTTCACAGGGAGGGGATCTGCCTCCACACCACTGCACAGAGCCCCGTAACTGGTGTTTACTGAAAGCCTGTTTAGCAACACCAGGGCAAGGAAAACTCACTGCTTCTCGAAACACTCACTCATCTATAACTTACCCCTCTTGAACAAGGGTATTTAAAGCCAAACTCAAGCTCAATACAGCTCTGTCTTCCAACAGCCCAGTAATTGCAGCAGTCTGCCTATTCCCTGCCCAGAGAAGCTGCAGCATGAATAGGAATTACATTATAAAACTCAACTTGCACTGCCCAAGGGTCAGAATGATCTTGCTAAACAATCCATTGTTCAACACTTAATCCTCAAACGGCCCAAAGAGATGATTTATTGCTGGTCTCAACCTGAAACAAAAGTCCCCAAGGGATACACATACATCTTACACGTGGGTTGAAGAGCTATAATTAAAGATTGATGCTTAAGTAAGCAAGAGAGCACTGGGCTTTTCAAGTTTAGCACTGCTGAGCAAATAAAAGTGCCATTCCATTGACTGGCTGTAGTTAAGTAAATAAATAGACCTCAGATGACGTTTTCCAGTTGTGAGAAAGAATGGCCTTAGCACACGGCTGCAGTAATTAGTGACAGATGAACTATTTCTGTCAGATCAGAAGGGACATGCACCTTTTGCCAAAGCCTGAAGTAGCCCCGGGGTGTCACTGAGCCAGGCTGGGTTTCAGATACAACAGGAAACTGAGGGGCCTGAAGGAACACACCGTGTCCAGCCACACCTGACCTGAAACACAGACTGCATGTAACCATGTTCGCAAGCTTTGCACCGTTAGAAGAGTTTCTCTGCTGTGTCCAGATGGAAGTTACTGAAGAAAAACACCTCCAACCACAGTGTTCAGAGAAAAACCATGGAAAGATTTCATTACATTAAAATCTAACAGAGAAGTCAAAAATCTAAACAACTCCAATGGCATTTTACAGAATCACAGAATGGGTAAGGTTGGACAGGACCAGAGGGGGGTCATCTGGTCCAACATTCCTGCTCAAGCATCGTCCCAGAGGACGTTGCACAGGACTGTGTCCAGACAGTTCAGGAATATCTCCAGTGAGGGAGACTCCACACCCTCTCACTCACTGCACAGCAAAGTTCTTCCTCAAGTTCAGCTGGAACTTCCCGTGCACCAGTAAAAATTTGATATTCATTGTTTCCCCCTTGAGAGAATGAAAACAAAAATAATCTGCTTTATAATACAGAGTATGTTAGAAATTGTAAACTACGTAATCAGCATTGCCCTGCCTTGCAGGACACAAATGGGACATCTGACCTGGGGGGCAGGGAAGGGGAATACTGCTGAGTTTAGAATTTTGACCCGATGGCATTCACAGATTTCTGTGCTAAAAATATATTCCCATAGTGCTGTTGGTCTAAACAAAACCACTGCAATGAGCCAGAGAAGGAGGCAGTGCTCCCAAGGGGCCCTTTCCTGGGAGCACATCCACCAGGGACTTTAGGAGCATCTTCACTGTGGGGCAGGAGGTGAAATAGTGCTGCACGTCCCAAACTGTGCCCTCCTGAAATGAGACTTACCTTTGGGAGGACATGGCCCTACAGACCCTGTTTGTGTAGCCACGTGCTCGGCCACACCACCAGTGCTGTGAGCCTATGGAAAGAAATGGGATGTGCAATTAAATTGTGACACCTTGGCAAGGAGGGCACTGAGGGCTTCAAGCCTCACCCTTTGGCAGCCAGGGTGGAACAGCTCCAATCAAGCTCCTGCACATCAAGGGCTCCAAATGTCCCACACAACACTGACATTATTAAGCTGTTGCTACACAGATAATTTGGGAAACTGGCAGAATTCCAGCTCTGGTGATTCCCTCTCCTCAGCTGCAATCAAAGCTGGGCTGTCAGCCCATGGCATTTTGAGAAATACCAGTTTACAGCCCATGAAGGACAGCTACAGCTTTCACCCCTCAAATATATTTATTCATGAAATGCTCCTGCACAGTTTAAGTTTGGGGTATTAAAAATAGAAGTTCAGTGCTCCTCCTCATACTGGACCATGAACTGGTTCTCTGTAAAGCTCCTCCACCCCTGTTATTTTTAAATACCTAAATGACCATAAAACACAGGGGAAAACACTGATATGTGCCAGGTGCTGAAAATAAGCACCATGCTTCAAACACCCTTTGGTAAACAGCAGATGAAAGAGTTTCCTTTCATGGTGCTTTTGCTGGGGCAAGACTCCTGCTGAATGTCCTGGGATTCTGGAAGGGGTCTGTGTAACAAGGGAAGCCTCACCCAAGACCATCTATAAATTCCACTGCTGTAACAGACTGGTTTAACATGCACACATGTGAGAGGAGGGCAGGTGCTGGGCTGTGGCAAGTTTTCTTAAATTTTCAGGTGCTATAAAAAAAATCCAATCATTTCATTAATAAAATGACGCCAAGAAGCAGACCTTGGGGTAACGGTCTTTTAAAATTTGTTACAGCAGCACGCAGACCCAATTTTGCCTGTATTTGAATAAAGCTCTCCAGCGTGCAGACAGGCTGTGTGAAAGGAGCAGGGATGGACTCTCGCAACAAGATCAATCTGCGAGGAAAAAGAGAGGAGAGGAAGCAACAGTCCTGAGGACAAAATGCCCCATGGCCCAGGCACAGCTCTGCCCTCAGACCCTCCTCAGCTTCTCCCACCAGAACGTCTGGCTGCGGGTTTTTCCATGCCAGGGCATGTTTCTCTCTCTTCAGTAAAGGCTTGTTGATGACATTAAACTGTTATTTTGCTTAAATCTTCTATATTTCAAATGTGTGTGAAGCCACATGGGTTTAAGTGATTTCTGACTTGAGCTAATACTACAGGGCATTTATCTACATTTTTGGTAGAGAAGGGTAAGTACCACTTGTTAGAAACAATGACAAAATGTCAACTTTATTTTCATTTGAAATCATCAATTTATCCTAACAAGAGTCAATAATGTTTCTGTCAAAGCCTTCATTAGAAAGGGTTTCTCAGACCAAAGACAGATTTTCTAATTAAACCAGATACCCCATCTCATGCGGAGAAACAATCTCCTTTGTTAGGACATTGCACAGGAGATGTCCATCCATTTGATTCAGCTCTGTTTGCCTTCTCACATCTAAAGGGGGAAACTGATTATTTGCAGAGTCCTCTTTCTTGTTCAATCTCCTTCATTGTCTTGCAGGATGGGAAAAAGAATGAAAATTCTGTCCTGACAGATCAGAAAAGGGCTTTGTACAGTTCCTCTGTGACACGAGTACTGAGATGGAGACAACAAATATTGGGAGGGAGAGAACAGCTGCAATGCAGAAACAGTTTTCCATCAGTCTAGGAGGACAAATGGAAATTATGAATACAGTAGCAACAAATAGAATCAGTTTTGCTCAAAAGACAGCCAAAGTCAGCTAGATAATGCTCAACATTTGTACATCACATGAAAAATTAAATAATTTTAGAACAGCTCCACACACTGTACAGCTCCTTATTGCACTGGCAAAAAAGTAAGAAAATAAAGAAAAGAAGAAAGAAATCGAAGCACTGAAATGGCAAACGAGGACAAACTCTCCTCACAGCAGTTTTCACAAAGGTGAGAAACAAGCTTTAGTTTCAGCATGTTTCCTCCAAGGGCTGCAGCAACACTGATAGTTTCCTGCTCCTGACAGCAGGTTCAGGGCCTTTTCTCTTCTGGTTTCCATGATGCTTCCCGTGGCTGTGCTCCCAGACAGTGCTGTCTGTGCTCTGGGCTGGTCGGGCTCTTCAGCTCACCTCAAACCAGCATTTCCCTGCAAGAAGTGCTCCTCTTCTTCTCGCTGGTCAGATCCACTGAAGACAACAGTCCACTGCTAGGACTAGGAGGGAAAACAATCAGGTCAGATTACAGGTGTCATCTGTGGAGGTGGAGGGTCCATTGCAAACAGGAGGAGCCTCAGCATCCTGTGAGAAACACCACGAGATGGTCACCTTCAAATGTGACCCACAGCAAAGGCTCCTGCAGGTCTGGGGAAGCTCAGAGACCTGAAGCAAGACTCTGCATAACCCTGCCAGGTGTTTTACTTTCACCATTAAACCCCCAGATACACAGTCCCATTTTGGGCCCCTCACTTCAAGAGAGACATTGAGGGGCTGGAGCGTGTCCAGAGAAGGGAACGGAGCTGGGGAAGGCTCTGGAGCACAAGGCTGGTGGGGGGCAGCTGAGGGAGCTGGGGGGGCTCAGCCTGGGGCAAAGGAGGCTCAGGGGGGACCTTCTGGCTCTGCACAGCTCCCTGACAGGGGGGGCAGGCAGGTGGGGGTCGGGCTCTGCTCCCAGCAAACAAGGGACAGGATAGGGGGAAATGGCCCCAAGTTGTGCCAGGGGGATTTAGATTGGACATTAGGAACAATTCCTTCACCAAAAGAGTTCTCAGTCATTGGAACAGGCTGCCCAGGGCAGTGGTGGATTCGCCATCCCTGGAGGCATTTAAAAGTCATGTAGGTGTGGCCCTTGGGGACATGGTTTATTGGTGGTTTTGGCAGTGCTGGGTTCATGGTTGGACTCGCCCTCAGAGGTCTTTTCCAACCTGAACAATCCCATGATTCTGAAGCTCTCCGAAAAAAGACCTTTTTTTTTTTTTTTTAAACAATCATCTCAGGTGTGACAAACTTCTCCAGCTCTAATGAGTCAAACTCCATGTTTACACCCAAGTTTACTAAAGTGGATGACTCACATCTTTCCCCTCTGTTATGCCACAGTAAATACCTACATGTGGTGTTTCTTCCACCCAGGTGAGTGACAACATCGACCCAAATTCCTAGGCACACACAGCCATGGTTTCCACATCAAGTTTTGCCCAGTGAGATCACTCAGTGCTTTTATCAAATGTTGCTGAGTCATGGGATTGGTGACATTTCCATCTGTTGTTTCCAGACTATCATACTGATGGTGTCTTGAGAGAATTTTAACTTTCAAACTTTCAAACCTGACCTAATGCCTGACAAGATATGAAACATCTTTACTGGATCTTCCTGGATATCTAAAAGAATTGTAATCTCAATTTATTAAATTTGGAGGAGCCAGAAGTTGCACAAGCATGCAGCCTGTCCTGCCCCAAATGCTGGTTTCAGAGGGGAGGAATAGTTGGCTTAACCCCTCTATTTTCCCCTCATAAACCAAGTGCATTTGAACACACTGCCACTGGAACACCCTCTGCAGCTTTCAGTACAAGGATTATAACTGAGCAATAGACTGGAAAAAAAGCAAGGAATTTATTTTTCCCATGTCCAAACTGGACTGATACAGGTTTTTTTGGCAGACAGCAAAAAGACTGGAGCTAATTCTTGAGACAGCTAAAGGGGACTCCCTTTTATAATTGTGTGAAACCACTAAAGCCTTGGTACCAAAACAAATCTAAGGACAACAGACAAAAGTTTTCCAGTAGAGGTAGGAAACACCAACTCAGTGATGTCAACACTTCAATTCTGCCAAAGTTTTTGTAGGAATCTGCTAAAACACCGTTTGTTTTCTTAAGGTTTAAACATTGCTTTTAAAGAATTGTGATATTTAAAAGAACCTCAAGCTGTCATGAGTACACATCAATGAGCACCAAACACATTGGCTGGGCTCTGAGTGGTTTCCATCCCTCAGATGAAAGCAGAACAGTCCTCTGACATCCCAAAGCAGCCCTGCCGGCACACAGATCCATATTTTTGTGAAGGCAGCAAACAGGTCATTATACTGGGATTTTTGATTCCTAATTCCGATTCCTTCCTTATTCAGTGACCATAAAGTAAATCTAATTCACATATGGGGAAGAAAAAGTCACTGGCACTGTCTACCTAAAGGGCTTTGACAGCTGCAAGTGAAGAGATTAGATTAAAATACCACTTTTAACTTTGTAACCACAGCAGTAGATTATGCAGGAGTCACAAAAATCTATCCATTGCCACTTCTGATATTTAGAAGCTTAATATCCTGAGCAGACTTTTGAGATACCTGTATGTCCTTCAGCAAGAATTTACATTTGAAAAATGTTAAACAGTGTAAGATGTAGTGGATGGTTCCATTCTTCCCACATACAGATAAGGTTTGTAAATTGGTAATTAGCCATTAACAGGAAAATAAATAAACTTTACCTTTTCTAGACCCCACTTCTGCCTTGATGAAAGGCAGTTCATCCTTAAGGCTTCTCTTGTCTGTAGATTTAAATAAAAAATATTAAAGGGACGAGTTTCTCAAGGTGTAGAAAATGTTCATATAATCTAGAATAAGTACCTTTCTGTCCAGAAGTGTCCCAAACAACAGGATGAAGAATCCCTAAGAAATGGCAAAACCAGTTAACAAAACCAGCATAACCACATGATATTTTTAAGTGTTTCTAGATGTCCTTTTGTTAAGGACAGATCTCATCACCTGTGATTCAGGTAACAGCAATGCACAAAATGGGTTTATCCACCCAGGTCACGCGGGCTCTCTGGGAACATCGGGAATGAATATGGCCTGTGTTAATCCTAACTATGAACTGGACTGATGGGTAACAAACCAGGACTTTGTCAGCCCACTCAGTGCAGCCTGAGCCAAGAAGAGCTAAGGCAGACGGGGTGTGCAGTAGTGCATCAGGTAACACTGGGTGTTTATGCTGATGAGTTAATCAAAACCACAGAATCAGTTATGGAATGGAATGGTTTGGGTTGGAATTGACCTTCAAGGACATCCAGTTCCAACCTCCTGCCATGGGCAGGGATATCGTCCACTACAGCAGGTTGCTCAGAGCCCCATCCAGCCTGGTCTTGAACATTCCCAAGGATCTGGCATCCACAGCTTCTCTGGGAAACCTGTGCCAGTGTCATCTTCACCGGAAAGGAGAATTTTCTTTGTAATTGTTAATTGATAAGGATCCAACATCTTTGCAGTTATGGACATTACCTGGTGGATTTTATATTCAACAGAAATTCATCATCTTAATTCTTCATCCCACTTCAAACCAGACCAGTTTGTTCCATTACCCATCTGCACCTACAACACCAACCCAGGATGCCAGGATGGGAAAGCACCAAGTGGAAGGGAAAACTGAGATCCTACTTCTCACGCACAAGACGTGCTGCCAGCCCCTCTTTGATCCGGTACCTTTATCCCAGGCTCAAGGCCTGAGCGCACACACTACTCCCCGTGTCCCAGGGTTTACCTGGAAGGCGTTCAGCAGCGCAAACACAACATGGAAGGCCAGAGAGCGGCTGTCAATGATTGTCGCTAATCCAAAACCCCAGGTGAGGCCCAGCAGAGGGGTCAGAAGGGCAACGTTTTTGCTGACTCGGATCATGCTGCTCAAATCTTGTGGCTTGCAGCCTTCTCCAACAGAGGATCTCCCAGTCTTCACCACAACCACGACCACCACAATGAGATTCACAACAATGATGCTCAGGGCAGGAACAACAAAGGCCAAAAGGGCTTTTGTCTCATACCAATTGAGCCAGCAGGCTCCACTCCTTAAATACCCATTTTTTGGTTCAGTAATAGCAACAGTGAGGATAGATATGACCAAGGGACATCCATATCCAATAGAAAATGCTGCAGCTAGGAATACAGATCTTGTTATCTTAAAAAAAATTAATAATAATCCATAGAGAATCAAGAGGCCCAGGGTTAACATCCAAAAAAACAGGGCAAGATAGAAAAAGTGAAGGAAAAAAGTGGCTGCCACACAGAGCTGGTAGTTTAGGGCTGTATTGTGCACAATGGCTGCCAGGATGAACAGAACATCAGCGACGAGAAGCGAGGCGGCGATGTTGACCAAGCAGAAGTGGCGCATGTAGGTTATTTCGGTTTTTGTGACGTGATGCCAGACCACAGCCTCGATGACGAGGCAGAGGAGCAGGCTGAAAATGGACAGGCCCAGGCCCACCCGTGTGATGTAATCCAGCGCCGAGCTCCGCGGTGTGGCCGGGGACATCAGGATGGAGAAGGATCTGTAGGTGCGGCGCCGGTGGGCGCAGACGCAAACCACGGTGGTGACGTTGTGGGCGCGCACCTCGCACGCCCTGGGGTCCCAGTGCCGCTCGGCCGAGTGCCAGCCCACGCACTGAGCCCCCGCCTGCCCCAGCTTGTTCAGCTTCTCAAAGGTGAGCAAAATACTCTGGAGCTCCTCTGGCAGCGACACCGACAGCACCATCCCGTTCACAAAAGCGGGGTCCAGCTGGTTGGTCTCTAGGATGGCTCCGAGCGTTGGAAATGCAACACTGATGGCTTTGGAAGCTCTGGGTAACCTGAGAAGCTCTTCTTCTGGAATCACCACGTGCCCAGTGATATTGCCTGTGCTATTGAACTCCATGGAAAAGTCAAAGCTCTTTCCCGAAGTGTTTCTGTGTATGCTGTAGCCTTTGGTAGCGATGAAGGGCTCCTGGATACTTTCTGACCCATTTCTTAGAAGAAGTTTCCCAGCAAATAAATTCACCGAGTCCAGCAATATTGAACCAGCATTTCTGTCCTTTACAAAAGCCCAGTTGGAAATGATGGAGCTGTTCAGAATATGGTTTGCTATCCTGCTGTAGGTCTGAAACAAACAAGCAAAATAGAATTTATTTGTTTTATATTGGAAGAAACCAAATATTATTCTCCTGGCAGTGCCTCCGAAAAGGCTCATTTAATTCATGAGTGATTTCTATAAAAGGAATAATCCTTTTGCCAATGAATATGTTCCCATGATCCAGCCTAGTCAAACCCAAACATCTCATTACTAGAATTGTCCTATCCTCTTCATATCCGACAACAAAAGCTGACTGGAGAAGTAAATATAAAGCAAAAAGGACTCCCTAGTTTGATTCCAGATTCTGACCCACTGTGCATGTCTAATTTATACCACCCTCCCTGTATTTCTTCCCCCACTCTCTGATTTCTGAGCTCATCAGGGGAAGACCTCAGCTTTAGTTGTACGACACATGACAGAGCTGCAGGTCAGCACCCCCAAAGCTGCCTTCCTTACAGTGTCATACTTTAAAAATGAATTCTTCCTTGTACTGTTATCCCATGCCTGTAACACCAGTTCCTGAAAACTTTTGCTTTTAAAGAAATCTAATTCCACAGTCTATTTTCATCACACATTAATAAGTCAAGAAGTTTCTCTGACAACAAAATATCCCACTCTGGAAACTCTTTCCAGGTGATCTCCATGTGACTTGCAGGCACCACTTCATTGGACAGTGGTCATAAGGACAAAATACTTGCGGATGCTCCGTAAAGCTCAGAAGCACATCCCAAATCCAGTAAAAGTAAATACCTGCATTTTTCCTCTAGTGACATTCTCTGAAAGCAGTAGGGAAATCTTCTTTAGCAATTCCACTATATCAGCAATGTTTCCTGGGATGGCTGGTGAAGACAGGATATCTGGGATGATGCATGAAAAATCAGCTTGGCAGCTATGATTCCCAGCACCAAAATGTTTTGCTCCATCTCCAGGCTTCCCACGCTCTGGCTTTCCTCCTCCTACAAAAGGAAGATGTTCTCCAGCACCACCACTGTGTCCTCCAGAGCATGGGAGGAGTTCGCTTTGGGATATCCTCTGGAGGGAGGAAATAGATTTGAGACAATTAATGAAAAGAATGAAAATTAAGTCACACCTACAACCAAGCAAGAGATGCATTGCTGGGTGTGCAGAGAATGTGCCAGATAGACTGAAACCCAGGGCCAAAGCTCACCTAAGAATATCATGGTTATACTACACACATGAAGGAAGGGGCAAGAACTAAATGCAGTGTCTTATTCTTGAAGTGACTTGAATAAGGATCTTCCAGCTGAGGAGAATTTGTCATAAATCATCTGATTATTACACACATCGGTGTTGTTCTTCCCTCAGTTTCATCCTGCTGTGTTCTTATCTTGGTTTAAATCCACATGAGGAACACCAGCCAAGTGAACAAGGCAACTTAATTTCTGAATTATGTTTCCACACAAGAATCTCCCAAATTTATTTCCTATCACCTGATTTAAGATTGTGAAAGAACTAGAGCAAAGTCTGATGAGGAGTGGCTGAGAGATCTAGGAATGTTCAGCCTGGAGAAAAGGAGGCTCAAGGGGGGACCTTATCACTCTGTACAACTACCTGAAACGAGGCAATAGTGAAGTGGGGGTCAGGATCCTCTCACAGGTAACAAGTGACAGGACAAGAGGACGTGGTCTCAAGCCACATCAAGAGAGATTTAGATTGGATATTAGGAAAAATTTCTGAAAGGGTGGTCAGGCATTGGAACAGGCTGCCCAGGAAAGTGGTGGAATCACAATCCCTGAACATGCTCAAAAAACGTGGAGGTGGCACTTGAGGATGTGGTTCAGCAGTGAAATGGTGGTGCTGGGCTAATGGTTTAACTCAACGATCTTAGAGGCCTTTTCCAACCTAAACAATTCTTTGATTCCATGAGGTCAGACCCTGTTATCAAAGTATTCTGTGTTTTAGGATCCCTTCTCCCTTTGCTCAAGACTGAAAGCACATGGAACGAGGGTCTGTCTTTGCAAGAAGTTACAAGCACAGGCCAAAGTCAGTGCACAACAGCTTCCTCACCTGAAAAAGGGACTGAACATCCAGGCTTGCACAGGCATCTGACAACATCTGCCACTTTCTGTCTTCACAGACAAAGCTTGTCTCTCCATGGAAGGCGGGAGAGCAAGGCTGAATACAAATTGCTCCGTTATCTTGGCAGGGAATGAGATTTATACAGGCATCTGGAAAATAAACCAATATACCGGATACCGTTACAAGGTGAAAGACAGCATACCATGGTCCGTGATGTGAGTGTCAGGGGTGTAAAGTATTGATAACTGATAACATCTCACAAAGCATTAACCAAGGCACATAGTTAGTCACTGTACCTTGCTCATCACCAGTCTTTGATTCGTTACTGAGAACCTGAAAAATAAGAAGTGGAATGTAGAGTGAATGTTTACATAAGTAAAGCTTACAAACCAGAAAGGGTTTCAAGAGGAAAATAGTCCTTTTGAGGTCCAGAGCTTGTGGCCCTTTGCTCGTACAGATCAACTGAGAACTCTCTACGTAAAGTCTGCCTCTGTATATGAAGCCCTCAGTTGGACCCTGCTACTGAAGTGACACACTGAGCTCGTGTACAGGATCTCAGACAAGGAAGGTGTTTGTGATGAGGGTGGTGAGACACTGGCACAGGCTGTCCAGAGAAGCTGTGGCTCCCCCATCCCTGGAAGTGTTCAAGGTCACTCGATAGGGATTTGAGTAGCCTGGTCTAGTGAAACTTACCCTGGGAGTGGTGTGTGGCATGGCCAGGAAGAAGTGCACAGCCCAAAGGAACAGGTAGTGGATCACCCTCACATCCATCACCACTCATTTGCTGCTTTCCTCCTGGAAGAAAGATGTTAAAGAAGCTTAGACTTTCTCTGTTTCCACTTTTTGAACACATTCTGATTACCTATTAGCAATCAGACTGTGCCAAAGACTGTCCTTAGCGGGCTTGCAAGGTGATTTTCAGGCATTCATAATTCATTTCCTTTACTGTAAATGATTTGTGAACCCTTTCTTAAAAGGAAAAAAAAAAACTTCTGTTCAACACTGGAAGTTACTGCATTAATAATTTACTGTAAACTGCAAGCTGAAGAGCTTATTAAAGCAGTTCAGCCTGTGGGTCCCTTTTGAAGTGATTTAAGACAGTCTCATCTCCACTGGGTTCAATGCTCTGCTGTCCTTGTGCAGTTCCTGCCCTGAGAGTAGGAAATGTGGGCATTCAGGGCCCAGAAATCAAAATATGACAAACAAGGGCCAGAGTGAAGAGTTATTTCCTTTGCAGAAAGATTCAGACCTCTATTCCCTCCACAAAGTTTCCCACTTAATAAAAGCTAAACATCCTGGGATGCAACCTGTTACAGGCATATTTGTTGGAGGAAAATAATCCAGCAAAGGGAATGAAGGAAAAACAACGTGATACATCAAAGCCCATTATTAGATGCTAGACATGTCCGAGGCAAAAGTACCAGCTGCTGTGGGTTCAGAAGAATTGAGACACTGATCTTCTATCACCACAAGTAGATTAATTTAATTTTAAAAAATCAAATATAAAATGCATAAAAGTCAGCGAGCTAAACCACTAAAGCAAGAAGCAAATGCACAGTGGCAAAACAGGACAACAGCTGAACCTCAAGAGATGGCAACATGAAAAACCTCATCAAATTACCATGCCTTGAGAGAAACCCCTCAATTTTCCCCCTGACACGTACTGATCAGCACAGATGATGCTGATCAGAAGCAGAAGGGGTCCTGCACTGAGAGAGCAGAGATGTGTTTTCCCATCCAGAGGCTCCAGGCTCTCCCATCTGACAGCATCAAAGGCCCAGGCAGGCAGCTGGCTGCCCCTTTCATCTGTGATGTTTGTCCACCGTGCTATGTTTTTAGATCTGTAGGTTTATTATTTAATTATGAATTATCATAAAAGTAAGAGCACAACTGATGCACTGAATTTCTAAGGCAGATCTTAAGGAGAACCTCATGTCAGCCTCTGAATTCAGCTGTTAATATGAAAAGCATTTTCTGGGTTAAATCTAGCAGCCACTACCTCTTCTAAGGAAATAAAATAGATAAAGAAAAGAGAACCAAAATACTGGGATTGATATTGCCAAAGAATGGGAGGTGGCTGGGAAACACCTACAGGTTTGGGGTGAAAGGCTGCACCAAATTCTTTTCTGATTTCTGCACTCATTAAATGTTTATTGTGAGCTCATAGCCGTAATTCCATTTCACAGCTCGGAATCCTTGAGCTCATTGTGTCTCACCATTAATTAATTCACATTCATTCTGTATTTAATCACTGGTGCAACTCCACCTAGGGCTGTTACCTCTGTGTGAGGCAGAAAACTGGGACATCTCCACGGATCTCGGGCTCACCGAGGCACCGGCCCCTGCCAGCAGCAAACACCGAGCTCGCTCGGCTGCATTGTTTGACTCATCTTGGAAACCACCCAGCCCCAGCACTGCAACAGCCTGCCAAGGCCACCACTGTGCAGCTGGAGAAACCTGGGGCAAAGCAAGCAAGACAGCAGCAAGTCACTGTTACTATAGGAAAAAACACAGATGTAGTGACACAGGGCCCCATGAAAGCATAAACTGAGAGAGGATTATTTATCTCTTATCACAAACTATCTACTGCCAATAATCCCTGCCTTTGTAAGGAGCTGTAATCATGACACTCCTCTGTTCCAGAGGTTTCTGCTCCATCAGCGCACAGGTACATGAGCAGCTGAGGTGTCAACACCCTCTCATGTGAAAAGGACTTTCCAGTAATGGGACACTTCCACACCCAGCTCAGGAGATTGTCCCCAGCTGATGATCCCCCTTCTCCAGTTCATGTCAAAGCCCTCAACAGAAGGGAAAGAGCAAGGAGCGAGTGGATGGACAGTCATTACTAGAGAGCAAAGAGCCTCTTAAAACAGCAAAAAATTAAACAAACTGATCATGAATTTAAAAAGTAATCCGTATGTTGGTTAATGCTTACAGCCTTATGTTCAAATCCTTACTCTGACTCCTGTTAGTGTAAAATTGAAGTATTTTGTAAAACCCTATAGAACTACCCTCCTTTCCTCTGCCCCAAGCATATTCTTAACTACTGGCAGGATGCACTGCATAGCAATCTGGCCCCACATGGGCACAGCTACCAGAGGGATCTGTCCAAACAATGACAACGATGGAATTACACTCCTCACAATGCTGGACCCAAAGTCTCTGGCCAAAGGGTCCTTCATCACCTGGAGTCACCTCTCTCCCCTCTCCACTACTCCAAAAAACAAACTAAGTTTACAGGGAAAGGTGTCCTGCACAAAAAAAATTACCAGCACACTTTTTACAAAATTAGGATTTATACTGGCCTTGCAATAATTTGCTAGAGAAATATATTTTCCCAAACACTACAAACTTGCAACTTTAACACTAAGTAGAAGTATTAAACTCATTATTACAGAACCTAATCTATTGGTTTTAGGGCTTGAATGGCCACATGGCTTGCTTAAAACTCAATAAATCACCATAACATGATAACCTGCCATTGCTACCAAGCAAGTTAAGGCTGCAGCAGGAGGCTTTAGTGTTCACGTGGTCATCCAAGGATAAAAAGTAAAGCTCTTAATTCTTCAGAACGGTATTAGTTGTATTTTTAAAGGAATCACAGTTGGAAGGTGTAGATTTAAGTGAAGCAAGTTCTAAGAGGAGAGTAATCTTTTTATATAGTCATAAGAAAACTCCAAACTTTCTTAAAAGTGACAACACTGATTAGAGACCAATTACAAAACTACAAGAAAAAAAGATCAGAGGTCAATTAAAATATCTAATTATTTCCACAGATGTAAAGAGAATATACAATTGAGGAAAGAAGTGCGAAGTAAAAACAGCCTTAGCAATTAAATGCATTTTAGATTATGAATGAACCAATTTCACAGACCACTGGTAATTCTCCAGTAGCTCTGGAATAATGATGTTCTGTGGCAGTACTCACCGTTCTCAGAAGTCTGGCTTCTACTGTGAGCAAAGTTAACCCAGCCAGGGATCCCCAAGGTCTCAGACGTGACTGTCTAAACACTCATCTGCTGCCATCCTGCCCCAGACTCACTCTCAGACTTACCCAGCCCTGCCTGGGTGCTCCGATTCATTTGGAGTTTTCCCATGAAGAAATAATGTTGGGCAGCAGCTGCTTCTTTTCTTGCCTGACTGGATTGAGGCTGAGGAACCTGCAGATGAAGGTATTGCACTGCAAAATGACAAAACACGTTACAAGCACGCCCACAAAACTGCCAGATTGCCACCTTTGCCAGGAGTCCACAGGCATGAATCACACCTGTGTGGCTGGAGCCCTTCTTCCAGGTGGAGGCAGCAGCTTCTGCTCTCCTGTACTTCATAGAATTATGGACTGGTTTGGGTTGGAAGAGACCTTAAAGATGATTCAGTTCCAATCCCCTGCCAGGGGCAGGGACACCTTCCACTGTCCCAGGTTGCTCAGAGCTCCATCCAACCTGGCCTTGAACACTTCCAGGGATGGGGTATCCACAACTTCCCTGAAAAAGAAGCTCTTAAAGACCTCAAAACATTAATGATCAAAATCTGGTCAAGTTAATGCATTATCCTTCATAAATGCCAGTACTGACAGCACCGTGTGCACCTAAAAAGCTCAATGGGCAAATAATAATCTTTTCTTCAGGGCTACCCCATCATAAGGGGTGACACTTACCTGCTGAATCTTGTGCCATGGTCACTGTTGGCTCCCTAAACATCACCTCACCTCCAAAAGCCAGATTTCCAACAGCCAGAAATTTACAGCAAGTAGTTTATCACTACAGAAGAGCAATTCCTAACACTCCTTCACACAGGACTGACTTGGAAGAGCTCTGGTCACTGATTTATTTTTTTTTTCCTACATTCCTGCAGTATGTTTGTCAGGAGCTTACAGGGTTTCCTGTCACAGCTCCAGCCAGTCTTCAGTCACGGGCATGTCTCCAGTTTTAACCTGAAGGTAGGTATTATTTACTGTTCTGCTCTGATACAGCCAGCCTCACATCAGCATCAAATAGGAATTTAGCCAGGCACAATCAAGTACAGCCAACACAACCCACCTGGGAAGGTTAAATTACTTGTATTTTATACAACACCAGAAAAAAGTACTTTTTAAAATTGATTTCTAAGTAAGAAAGGCCATAAAACCCTATCATGTCAGGCAGGTATGGACATGTTTCAAAAGGCTTCTTGCCCACGTCACCTGGAGCCGTGTTTCTACACACTCCCTGAACCTTCAGTGTGATGGCAAAACTGAATGCCCCTTGGTTCTCAACACCTCCTGAACCTCCAGAGTCCTCTGAAGGACACAAAGGTTGGTATCCTGCAACCCTCAGACCCACACACGCCTCTCCCAGAAGGAAGCTGTGTGAATCTGGGCTCCCAGGGGGCTTGGAAAGGGATTGAAACCATGACTCCCAACAAAGAGGGCACTCCACACCCTGACCCCAGCAGCACCAGTCTCACGCTTTACAAGCTGGTTGGGGTTGTTTGCATTCCTCAAGCACACACAGGGAGGGGTTTGTCTTCTCAGCTCTTGCAAAATCCAATTACCCAAGATCTGCAACCAGCTGCTTCGACGCTGTGTTCACCACTTGCTTTCTCAGAGGTCAGAAACATCTCAGATAACTTTTACAGAAGACAAAAGGCAGCTGTGAAAACGTGGGTTTTTACCATTTCCTTTGGAAAGAGTTAACAGACTTGTACTAACTTTTGGCTTTAATAAATAGAAGGTATTTATTTAAAAGTTCAACAGATACTTTGCTACACAATTAAAACCTTGCAAAAACCACAGGTTTCCATCAGAAACTTCACTTCCATGCTTCATGAGAAAGTCATCTTTGTTGAAAAAAATCAAATAAGTAATCATGCTTTTTTTAAACTATACCTTGTCCTTGTGTGGTACCGAAAGATTTTTAGAGAATCTTAAGATTAAATGAAAACCCTGCAGTTTAAAAATGCCCTTCTGCTGTTATGTGCCTTTTCCCTCTTCCATATCCCTGTTAATCGTGCCATATCCTCAGTCTTCAGTTCTTCACTATATACTTAAGGGATTCAAATATGCATTTATCCATGTCACTGAGTGGCAACAGGGATCTTTAAAAAAGCCTCTGAAGGTGTACAGTAAGGTCAGTTCAATATAAGCCAAGAGGAAAAAAAGGGGGAATGAACAGATCCTGAGAAGATTCCCAGTTAGTTTGCAAAGAAAAACAGTGGGCTTTCCAACTGTCTGGATCCTAAGCCCCCCTGACAGTCAGGAGCCAGAGCAGCCCAGTGAGTAAATGGAAACCTGAAAACTTTAAGGGGGGACTAATATAAATACTTTCCTTCCACCCCCCCATACTCCTCCTTGCAAAGAATTTAAGGGCATACAAAACACTCCTGAACAGAACTGAGCAGACATCTGAAGAGGTGTTTATACTCACTTTATTTGCTGAGTTTGGATAGCATGCATCATTTTACAGCACCGGTAGACAAGTCAGTGAAGCACACAGCTCTAAGGAACTTGTACTGTGGAATGTCTCCAAAACCATTACCCCCTCCCCCTCCACTCCAGTATGTAACACTAGCTGAAGACAAGACAGACACACACCAGGGCAACTTCCTTATGGCTACAAATACTCATAGCAGCGGCTTTTAAAGGAGCGTTTATTAAATCAAGTCATTGCACTTGGGTCATTTATTGCTATAGCGAACAAAGGCCATTAAATAACAAACACCTTTCATTTGTGGCTTTAACTGATTGTCTTGTTCTGTTCATCCTCTACAAGCTCACACACAGGCACAACTTCTGCAGAGCAACCCCTTCCAAGGTTTGTTCCGTGCTCCAATCACAGTGAAGAGCTTGTACAACAAAATTGGGTATTTCGTTAGGCTCAATTCTTGTTTTTCATCACCTGCTTTACAGGTATGAATTCCAGGCAAGAGTTTAGCGTCTGATGAGAAGCACACGACTCCTCAATTCATTTGTGATGCACTTGGGCAATTCAAAGTTAAAAGCGTTAAGAGTGAATCAGCTGATTAGCAATCTGACTAGCAAATATTATTCAATACCTGCATAGTGTATTAATCAGATTTCAATGAGATTGCATGAACTATTTGAATCAGTAATGGACAAACATCCCCCGATTGACTTTATGACATTTGTATTTTATGACACATCAACTGTGGAAGAAGTACACTCTCAAGAAGTAACACTTCCATGTCACTTGAACAAGTGGCATACAGAATAATTACTATACTTGTGACTACTCCCATGAAGAGAAGCTTAATTACTTTCTTTTATTGGTGAAGTTGCCAAACTATGTGGCATGCTTTTGTCTTTTAAGTTATAGCAGACCTAAAAGAGATGAGCTGATTAACAGAACTAATAAATTTGACTGGCTTTCAAAAGCTGTATGTTTTTTAATTCTTTAATCAGACAAACACAGCAATAAATATCATTGTCTCCCATCACTTTGCATATTATTTGTGTATTATTCTGGTGCAAGTTTTGAGCCCAGGGGTTAAAGATAATGGTAATCCACAAGATCTCAGCACAATGATGTCAAAGCAATTGTTCCAATCACTCATTAAAATACAAAGATGTTACTAAGTTTAGAGGTACGCAATATACTGAGAAAGTTTATGGCATAAATATATAAATATTGAGAGCTTTTGAGAGTATCAAAGTTCCAAAGGGATTTATTCAGAGATCTATTATAAACAAAACCTGACTATTGTAAAAACAGATCAAGATGCATATTGAACCACTAGAAAGACTCATGATTTCAGAAACACAGAAGTACAGATGCTGTGTCTTAAGGTTTACTCTTTCATGCTGTATACTGTAGTATTTTAGGCACAACAGGTTGAGTTAAGACTGGACTCTAGCTTTGTTTCTGTATTCCTCGTATTTTGTGGTTTTAACAGTTAATTTTGTCATGATTTCACCATTCAGTCTTAAATCCCTTTTTAATCCAATAGTGCAAGTGACAAACCGTTCAGCTGAACTACTCGGATTAGATCATTCACTCTCTCTACACTGCATAGGAGTTTCACCTGCTTCATTGCACTAACAAATTCCTATCTCATTACTCAACTTATGAACAGCATCATATTAATATTCTCACTGCAGACAGGCACAACAGCATAACCCTGGGTAAGACTGCCAAAATCATACAAATATCATTTATTCCCTTTTGCACGTAGGGGAAAAGTAGTGACTACAATTACGATACAGTTATTCCATCCCTTCCAACAGACTATTTTACAGATTAGTTGCAAAGACAGATCACCCTATTTATAGTATAGATCTCTTTAAAAATTAAGCTACAGGTATTCAATAAAAATCTATTAAGAATTCCCTCTCCTTTCTATACAGATTCAGTAGTATTTTCAAGCAAACCAAAAAAATAAGGTCTGCAATTCCAGCACAGTAAGAAATAAGGCCTCTTTTATATTGGCAAAAAAATTACACCATTATTCTTTTTTGTTTTCTTATCTCTCTGAATATAAGACTATATTCCTTCTTTTTACTATATTTTTTTCTTTAAGACTGTAGAACACCAGCATCCATTATAATGAAATGAGTCAGTTCTCCTTGTGTTCAGCTTTGAATTCTTGGCGAGTTAAAAACATTGAGTCCATAGCTGTCTCATGTAGACATCACTGCTTTCTTCAATTTTTCTATTTCAAGCTGAAAAAATGGACATTTTAAAAAGAAAGTCAGTATTAAAGTAGCTATAAAGTCTTCAGAGCTTTCACCAAAGATACAACCTTTACATGTCAAAGACACTTAAGTATTGCACCATAGAAGCATTTGACAGCTCAGTATTTAGAGTTGATTTTGTACCACTATACTGCTAAATGAACAGGAATTTAAAATAATTACAAATTTGACTACAGTTCTGGTATAATTTTTAAAATTTAAAAAAAAATCTGTTCTACAAATCAGTTTATCTGGATAAACCCTCTCTGAAAAAAGCAGTCAAAGTTGGGTTATGGAATCACCTGACGTCCTCACATAATGCTGCACCATCACTTCAGAGTAACTTCCTAAAACAGCCTTCATGCAAAGTACTGCCATGATTAATTTGTATTTCTTCAAATGGACTTAGAGGACACCTGGAAGTTATGTCTTCTTCATCTCCACTGCATATTTAAGGCAACTTCATTGATTGCTTTAGAGTCACATTAAAGGGAGACTCACCAGAAGTTTCTCTCATGTGTCTCAAGTAGCCTTGCAGCCAGGAAGATGTACTATTTCACAAATAAAATGCCCTTTTGTACCAGACTGAAATAATTTCCTACTATGAGTTCATCCTATTAACTACTTACTGGCATCATATTGCACTGCAGGTAGTGTTCTTCAGTAGTAAATTGAGGAGTGGTATTCATTCATAAGGAAATTTTTCAGATGCATTCTGTTCTTTTGGCAAATCATCCACATTTAATATTTAAACAATTCATCAAAAATTTAGAGAAGTTTATTTTTGCCGTGTTTTTCTTTTGATTACCTAAATTAAATAGGTCTTTCAACCTTATAAATTCAAAGTATTAACTGTCTCTCTTGAAACTTGTCCAGCTGGACATATTTCTAGCAAATAGCAGAATCCAGCAACACTAAAATGAACTCCCACTCCAACCCCCACACATATTGTTACAAATAATATTCCAGAAAAAGAAACCTGAACTTGGATCCTCTTTATATATCCAGCTGCCTCATGAGGCATTCCTTCAATCACAAACTAAAATAGTAACACAAAAAGAGACTGAACAGGTTTGTTAAGACTTTCCTGTGACATCAAATTCCAGAACAAAGCCTACACACCCTTAAACTACCCATGACCACCCAAAGTGGTAACATTACCTCCAGATTGCTTCGCAACAGCTTCTCTTCTTCCAAATCCTTCTTTAGTTTTTCCAGTTCTCTCCTAATAGTAGTTAAGATAGAAATAGAAGTCAGAAGGGGGAAAAAGAAGCTTCACATTACTGAGGACAGGATGGACAGGCCCTGTTTAGATTTTACAAGTGGGATTCACAAAACAAGGCACATGCCCACCAGTGAACTGTTACTCACATCTGCTGGACCACAAGATTCCACCATCACTCAGCACTTCTCACCTATTGCTATTCACCTATCCCTAATTTTTAATCCCAATTCTAAGGAGGCTACTTAAAAGTTTCTGCTGTTATTTAATCTTTAAAGTTGAATTTAAGCTAAAATAACCTGGCAACTTCTACACAGAGAACAAATTACTTAGAATATAAGGTTCCTACCAGTCATGTCAATACTGCAAGCACTTGTGCACAGTGTTACACAAGGCTTGCACATGTACTTATGTCATTACCACAAAAAATTAACTACTTTTCCTTACAATGAAAGCACAAACTGTTTAAGAAATATTTTCAAAAAGATGTAATGGATGCAGGAGTCCAAAGTAGGAGGGGAAAAAGGTGTACAAATTCCAAAAATACTCTGACATCAAATTTGTACGTATTTAGGACATTTAGTAGAATCAATTTTAATAGAAAATATCTGAATTAGTGTATTGATATGTTATTAGCACAGAATAGCTTTCTTATTAAAGTCTGGCATTGATAAAATCTTTGCAGTTTGAAAAAGGAAATATTTACCCATGTTCTTTCTTCAGTGCATCTACTAAACCCATTAAATCATTAATCTGAGTCCTGAGCTCTTCCACAGAAACTTTTTCATCATCTGTTTCTCCTTTAAATTGGAGGTCTCCAGGTAAAAAGTCGAGTATGACAGAACTTGGTCTCTGAGATGAAGCTGGAATTAGTGGGCTGAATGCAGATGGCTGAAAAGATAAATCAGTAGAAAGGTAAGAAGTGAAATCTTTATGAACTGAACACTTACAGCACACAGGCTGTACCAGGATGGGAGCTAAACACGCCTAAGTTCCCTTAATTTTCTACCTAAAAGGCAAAAAATAATGTCCAGTTTGAATGGATTACTGGAGTATATGAGATTGTTAGTTTATAGAGCTCTTAATTAAGGATTTACCTGAGGTTCCTGCAGTCACTAAGAAAAGTACTTACACTGCACTCCTCTACACTTAATGGATCCCACTGGATCATTATAAACAAACTTTTGTTCACTTTGCTGATCTGCTCAGTTGTTCTGTCTGTCGAGAGACTGAAGGCTGAGCAGATATGGAATTTATTTGGGAAATACCACCTGATACAGCAGTTCTCATCAGAACTCATGCAATTCGTAAGTATAAATGAACTTCAATACTAAATTTCTTACTATGAACTTATTACTAAATCACTCAGCTCACTTGTACTTAAATACAAGCACTGGCATTCAGATGGCTGCATGAACCTAGAAATGCAAGCAGGATGAACAGAGCACAAGCTGCCTGGTACTCCTCTGACTCCTTGGTATCATACCTTCTTTGTTTCAACTGGCTTTGGTTTGGCACTTTCTTCTTCTTCTTTCTGCACCTTCAAAATTTTTTCTGGACCCACATTTTGACTTGCCTGGAAAACCATTCATAAAGAAGGAAAACGTTTTCAGAATTTAAAAAAACCCAACAACTTAGAAGTAAATTTAAAAAAACTTTCACATGTTTCTAAAAATGCAATAGTAAAGGTAACTAAACTTAAGGTAACTAATGCAATAGTAAAGGTAACTAAACTAAACTCAGCAACTAAACTTAAATTGATACCCTAGCAGACTTTTCTGTCCCTGACAGTCAGAACTTTCCTTCCCCAAGTTCAGCTGAACTTAAATCAAACATAGAAATCTTGGGCAGGATTTTCAAGCGTATTTGCAATACCGAAGTCTGTGACGCTTTTGAGAGCCTGTAGGTGCTTCCATAAAACACAGATGGGCAGTAACTGTAGATGGTAACTGGCACGACTGAACTATGCAACATCCAGTGACAAAAACTGATTTCACGGACTCTGCACCACCTGCTTCTCATCGTCTGCCAACCTCACATCAGCACTAAGATCACAAGTCCCACGTTACAGCAGCATTAAATTACAAATTTATAGTGGCCAACTGCCAAAGTCACTAAAGACACTTCCAGAGCTGTGTGTATGTACAAGACCTATTTCACCATGAGTGATGCCAGAAGAGCTGAGCATTTCCTGCAGCAACATCCCATGGAACAGAAACACTCCTTTGGCTGCAACACAGTTCCAGCTGTTTCTCTTCCATTCACCTCCCTGCTGGAAATGGATCTCCCTCCATACAAAACCTACAGGAACTGAATCCCTGCAGCGCTTTGCTCTCAGGTAAACGGCTCACAAGACTGTTCCCCAGTGCAGTCCTGCTTCCTGGGAAGTCAGTTTGCAGTCCCCCACTAGGAGAACACTCCCAAAATACTCACAGGACCACTGCTATTGAAACGGGAAGGCAGCCTCCTACCAGGCATCTTGGGCCGGTTCGCAGTCGGGTGTGACAGATTCTCTGAGGTAGCTATTACATCATCAAAGCTTAACAGATCTACAAAAAGATGAAAACAAAGACCACCATCAAGGCCAGAAGGTTTTGCTGTGTTCTTTTTATCACTTTCTTCCTAAGATGAGACACAAAAAAAGAATTATCAGAATTCTCATTGTTTTGAGGATTTTTCAGCATATACGACACACGAAATATTTGAAACAACTGCATGACTTTGACGTATCTGGGAAATTGTATTTTCCCCCTTGAAAAAAATTAAGCGTTAATTCAACTACAACTTAAATTCAAGTTAATTTGTGAACAGAAGAAATGCTCTAGCAACATGGCAGCATCTGCAGAAAATATTTATTACTTTTTCTAAGAGCTGCCATATTCAACTACTTGAGAGCATATTTTCTTGTCACTGAACTTGCATGAAAAGCATGAAAAAGCAAGTTTAGTGACTAAGACAAAAATAAAAGCAACATGGTAAAGTAAATACTGGTGTACTGCACACATTGGTGAAAGTTAACAAGACATTAACTGCACCTATGTCAGTGCAGAGTAGTTTTTTCATGTTCAGTATCTAAAGATAATACACAACTTCATTAAGTCATTAATGAAACACTTCAAAACTCCACTCTCGTACTTTATTCAATCACACAGATCTCTTTGCTCATTAGTCTCTTCATGCTCGCACCTCTAGGTAAACTCTCTCTCTCAGATCAGCAGAAATGCTTTACATCCTCTGGGAAGAGGCAACTTCAGGAAAAAAGTTGTTAATAGGAAGAACTGACCACAACTAGTCTAAGTAACATAAGTTATTCACCTAGTTAAAAACACTACTTTACCTTTTCTTCACAAAAATAAATATACTTACCTGGCAACAGATGTGCAGTGAGCTTGAGTTATGTTTTTTATTTAAGTATTGATTACATTAATAAGATTACAGTTATTGTATATCATTTACCACCCAAATTCATCACTTATTCTATAGACTAACTAAAAAGCCACACAGTATTTACTACATGCACCACAAACAACATTCAAGACTTTGGGTTTGATTTTTTTTCATGACCTCTGACTCTTATGTGACATTATGATTTAGCAAACAGAACCTATGATATCTCTTTTCCTATGTTGCATAAAAGCTCAGATAAGAAAAAAAGCCTTGAGTACACTGAGCCAGACCATTCATACCCCCTTTAGTGTCTGCATGACTTAAAATCATCTGATTAATGGAAGTTTTACTCGCACATTGTAAAAGCTAATTTATACCTGTAGGTACTAAGTTTTCCACTTAATGTTTTAATTGATTTTAATGTGTTCTCTGCATTAATATCCTTGAAGGCCTTAGACCATTCAGCTCTTCTGGACAGCCCTGATCAGACCTACTTCATCACCCATTCCTCTTAGCACTGTTACCATTCAGTTTTGCTGCTTTTTACTTCTATTCAAGAGAATGTCAAGACAATCTTTTGCAAACATGCAATCACACCTGCAATTAAACAAGCGGGGGAGAAAAAAAAAAGAAGGA
>VWPU01011646.1:0-42218 GCA_013398955.1 Callaeas wilsoni | reverse complement strand
GCGGGCGCGGGGCGGGGCGGGCCCAGCCATGGCGGCCATGGCGGGGTACGTGCGGGTCGGGACCGCCGGCAGCGCTCCCCTCCTGGGGCTGGGCACATGGAAGGTGAGGCGGGCACCGCACCGGGACGGGAGAGCGCGTGAGAATCCCTCAGCGAGACATGTCCTGCCCTTTTTCCCTTTAGTCCCCCCCAGGTAAGGTCACTGCTGCGGTGATGGCTGCCATCGATGCCGGGTACCGCCACTTCGACTGTGCCTATGTGTACCAGAATGAGAAGGAGGTCGGGGATGGGATCCAGCAGAAAATCAAGGAAGGCGTTGTGAAACGAGAGGACCTCTTCGTGGTCAGTAAGGTATGGATCAGATGGTCATGGATTATTGGACATACTGGTTTTACCTGTGATGTTTTTACAGCAGGAACATCTAACGTGTAACGTAGTTAAATGCCGTAGCACTGGAGAAACTTGTAATATAAATGAGGTAATTCCTGATACTATTTTCTGGCTTCCTGTGCTGCCACAGTATCATGGGCCAGGCCCAGCCCAGACCTCACTGCGTGTGAAGAGCACTAAGCTGGCCTCATTCCACATCTCATTCCGAAGAACAGGGAGCATTCCTGTGCTGTGCAGGAGAGCACCCGAGAGCTTTAACCCAGGAATCCACAGTGTGAATTCCTTTTTGTTTTTGTCTCCAGCTGTGGTGCACCTTTCATGAGAAGCCTCTGGTGAAGGGAGCCTGCCAGAAGACTCTTGCAGACTTGAAACTGGATTACCTGGATCTCTACCTTGTCCACTGGCCTTTTGGCTTCAAGGTACAGTAGCAGCAATGCCCATAACTTTGTTTCTTGTGACTGGCTTAGCAACCCAACAATTTTTCTGGCTGACAAAGACAATTACATGCCTGTTATCTGTGCCAGCACTGCTCTGGTGCTCAGGTTGACCCTGGCCATGTGACTCGGGCCCTTGGTCTCTGCCCCAGAGGCAGTTGTTTGCATACCCCTTTGATCCTGGGAGTGATGGCCTGAAAACCAGAGGCAGGTCTCCCAGCTCCAAGCATAAGACAGGCTGCTTTCCCTTTCTCTTGCAAATCCAGTGTGTGTTCATCTCAAAATTACCCCTTGTGGGAAGGAGGGTTGCACTTTGCTGCTTCTCTGCAATTTTCCTTTGTGCGTTACAAAATCAGAGAGCAAAAGAAAGCATTTCTGTTTTCCATTTCTCTCTTTAACCACCAGGTCCTTAATGCAGTACAGATTGAGCTGACCTTGCTCGTAGGAGCCTTAGTGTTGTTCCGCTGAGACAGGAACTTAAAAGATGAAATTTCTGTGAGAGAGTTTAGGCCCCCAAGATCAGTGAAGGAGTTTATGCCTCAGCTTGAATATTTCTAGTCACACTTGCAGTCTGATCCCTCCCCATTCTTCCTGTTGCCTTTAAAATGCTCATCTTTTTTTCATGCTTTATTTTGGTTTTATATTAACATGAAAAAAATGAGACTGTCTCGTGGTGACAGCAGCAAACAGCTGTTCAGTCTTGGCATCTTTTCACGACTTGTACACAAAGGCTCTTCCAGCTTTCCTGATGTTGGTGGCTTCACACTGAGTGTTGGCATGGAAGAACTGTCAGTGCACACAGTAACTCTTTTCAGCAGATCCGGTGTTGTGTAGACCCAAGTGTTGGTGCCTCTCTGGAAAAAGAGCCACACAGTTCTTGCTAAGTGGGAGCTAAAGAACAGCACCTGAAAGGAACACGTGTGAGACTGGAGGCTGTAGCTCTGACTGGTTTGATTCCCTGTAGGTGTTTGGGTGAGCCATCGGGGTCCAGCAGAAAAACCTGTTCTTATGGGGAATGGTCACTGGCAAAAAATGCTTTAAGTTCCTTCCACTTCTCAGGAAGGAATGACTGAATGTAGACAAGAATTAGCACTCTTGCACTAGAAGTTTAAGGTATTGTGGTTATGAGCTCTCATGGTTTTCAGTGAACTTCTCAAGAGATTTTTCAAGCATTTTCTTTGTCACTGACAGGCAGGAGAGGAGCTGTTCCCTGTAGATGACAAAGGCATGGCTGTCCCCAGCAACACAGATATTCTACAGACGTGGGAGGTAAGTTCATCCCGAGTGGAAGAGTCACATCTTCTGTCCTCAGCAGTTGTGTTGGCTTCAGCAGTTGCAGAATTCTTCATCCATGTATGCAGAATTGGTTGGAAAGCATTCACAAAAGCACGTGGTAGCTTTTAAAAACGTGCTTGCCGTGAAGGAAAACAGAGCGTGTCAGAGAGAATGTGTTCAGTCATGTCTTACCCACTGCATGCTGGCTGTGCTCCTCTTTCTGTCAGGCCATGGAAGAGCTGGTGGATGCTGGTCTGGTAAAAGCCATTGGAATCTCCAACTTCAACCGTGAGCAGACGGAAAGAATCTTGAACAAGCCAGGACTGAAACACAAGCCTGCAAATAACCAGGTAAGCTGCAAAGTGACTGCAGGGGAATATTTTTCAGGGATTATAAGGTTCTGATTACAGTCGAATGAGGAGGTGGAAAAAGGGAGAACAAAGTACACACAGCATGTACTTTGAATCCCTTTCTCTGGAAATTTCTTCATACAAACCAAACTGGAATATTTCCTTTTTGTCTCTGATGCCTTTTGGGGGTACCTGAAAACAGAGGCCAGACAAAATTAAGGGAATAAAGAGCGGTTACATTTATTGAAGGGCCTTCAGGTACATTTTCGGGCAGATGAAGCCACCCAGAGGCTACACCAAAAAATGGACGACAGTCACACGTTTTTCAGACAGATACAAGTTTGGTCTATTTGCATGTCAGAGGTTAATTGTCCAATTACCAATTCAGGCAGTGCAGTCCCATTCTCCCAGTTCGCTCCCCCCCAACTCACTTTTGTTTCCATTTCTCGGGGCCTGAGACAGTGAGGTGTCCTTGATTCTCAGGCCTAGAGAGGAATTGTTGTGTCTGACCAACATGGGAAAAGCAGTAGGTAACACTATATGGAGCTCAGAGTTGTACACTAAAGAATTGCAGGATTACAAATATATGAAAAATATAAAAGCAAAAATCCTAAAGCCATCATCTCATCTTGTTGAACCACTAACTTTGGAGTATTTTCCCAGGAACTGTTCTCTCTGGAGGCATGAAGAATCCAGATATGAGTGATCGTTTTGACAAAATGGTTGACTCTTACAAAGCCTCAGAACAAAATCCCAAAAGCACATAAAGACTGAGTATGAAAGTTGGTGCCCTATAGAATTAAAGTCTTGTCACACATGCCACCTGCAGGGTCGAGTGAAGGCAACCTGTAATTAGGAAATTAGGATTCAGAAAAACCTCTGGAGCAAGGGAAGACTACAGGAGTTCTACAGCTCTCAGTCTCTGTTTCTGTGTTGGCAGATTGAGTGTCATCCATACCTTTCCCAGGAGAAGCTGATTGACTACTGCCATTCCAAAGGGATCACTGTGACAGCATACTGTCCCCTTGGTCGTCCTGACGGGTAATTTCCAAGTGGGTTTGTGTGATCTAAGTCTGAAACATTCAGACTAATTGAGTAATCGAGGAGATGGTGGGGTTTTTTGGGTTTTTTTGGTTTGAGGGTTTTTTTTTACTTAATGGGGCTAGATAGAATCTTTCTGAAGAGATTCTTTATTGTTTCATCCTTTTCTCCCGCACTTTGTCTAGTTCTAGGCCAGAGGCACCTTCCCTTCTGGATGACCCCAAGATCAAGGAGATTGCAGCCAAGCACAACAAAACCCCAGCACAGGTGGGTGGGTGCCACACAGAGGGTACCCCTTCCTGTAACACAGGAATTTAGGAAGCTGTGAAGAGAGGGAACAGCCTCTCTGGTGTTACCTGTGAACAGTGCTGCTTTTTTGTGGTGTTAGCAAGCAATGCAGGTTGTCCATTCTGGGGCCTACAAGGTAGGCTGCTAGTAACTCTGGCCATCAGTCAAGAACATATTCTTGGCTCATCTTCAGTTGTCACTTCCCCTCTCAAGCCCTCTTGCAGAAAATGAAAGCCTTGTATATACTGCACAACTTCGGGGTGCAAAGAAAAGGAATTGACTGGCCCAGACCTGGGTGGGAAGGGAGACCTTCCATGGGAGCTTCCAGCACTTCCCTCTTGGCTCTCCAGGCAGTGCTACCTGGACTGCAGGGACAAGGATAATTTGAAATGCAGCTCTGCAGAAGTGGGTACAGCTTAAGGAAAACAGCTGTTGGAACAGGAGGAAGGATTGAGCTCTCTGTTCTTGCAGGTTCTCCTTCGCTTCCAGATCCAGAGAAATGTGATTGTGATTCCCAAGTCTGTCACCCCGCAGCGCATTGTGGAGAACTTCCAGGTGAGGGATTAGGAGTGAGCTGGGTGCTGCCCCTCAGGGGTGGCTTGGCTTCTCCCTGCGCAGCAAGCAGTGATCTCTTCTCACCCTTGTCTCCTGCAGCAAGAGAACCGGGCTCTTTTTGTCTGTCTGGCAGTCAGGGCTACAGTGAAAACTACAGCTGAAGAATAGACAGTTTTTGGAAACAGTATGCTGAAACCTTATCAGGCACTTCACAGGGTGTCTCCTGTTCTGTTGTTTCTTCCCTCTGCAAGTAGAGTCTGGAAAATCCAAAGATACTTCTTTTCCCTGTTTCATGAAACCATCACTTGTAACCAGCATCCTTTCTGATAGGAACGTGTTCTTTCATCTTGTGAATCTTGATTCTGATTTGATTTGTTCAAACAAGTTAAATCCAGCTGTTTTTCTCTTTTTAGGTGTTTGACTTTGAACTGACTAAAGAGGAGATGGCAACTCTTCTTAGCTTGAATAGAAACTGGAGGATCTGTGAAATGGTCATGTAAGTGACAGTTTGTGTCCTTCAGTCTCTTACATTTTCAATTATCTTCTGATCTCATAGAAACTGGTATAGCTGTTCAAATTTGGTATACTTTGAAATCTGAAATAATTGGGGGGATGAAGCCTCTGTTGTTTTACTTTCACTTTATTGACTGAAAGGTGAGTATAAGTCATGCTGCGTGTTCATTGTAAATCCACTCTCCAGGAGACTTTGTATGCCTGGAATTCCGAAATGAGGGTCCTAGTTGGTAACTTTTGGCTGTTTTAAACTTACGGTAATTTTTTTCTGTGGAGTATTATAAGTTGATGTCAGCCTTTACATAGGTGGTTGTGGTGGGGAATGACCATCTGCTGTGCAGTACAAAGCACAGCTGCTTGCAGATATGCACCTTGGAAGCCAAGACAGGAAATCTTGGCTGCAAGGCCACAGAAATTGCTGTTGTCTCTGTAAGCAGTGTGAATTTTAACTCTTCATCTAAGAAGTAACTTGGTCTCACCACTGTTCAGTGCCTGAATAATAGAAAAAGGCTGAAACTTGTTGGTCCTGTAGGCTGTTTCTATACTCTTAAGTCTCTTAAGTTCAGTCTGCAGTTACTCAGTTCAGAGCCTCCCTGGAAGGCTCCTCTGTACACCCACTGGTGATCTGTATAGCAGTTATTTTAGCCTTGAGTAATCTTTCCTCTTTGATTTCCTCCAGGTGCAAAAATCACAAGGAGTACCCTTTCAATGCAGAATACTGAAGATGTTTTTTTTCCCTGCCCTCTCTCAGGCCTCCAGGGTCTAATGAGCTTCTACCATTGCCTCAAATTGTGCACTATGTAGCTTACACACTGTATCCCTCTTGCCAGCAAAGGCACAGGATATGTGGTCAGTGACTTTGGGTTTTTTTCTTTGGTGGAATGAAACAGTACAATTGTTCTGAAGAGCAAAATATGGGCTATGATAATTCTCATTACGTGAGTGTCTCTGCATGGCTGAAATAGCAAAGGAGAAAACAGAAGAGGGAACTAACAACTGATTTTATCTTCTGTCTTGCACCAACACCACTTAAGGCTGCAGGGTTAAGGATACATGATTGCAGGAGAAAGATCTGTCCTGAATAATCACATAATCACTGCCTGAAGGTAAAAGACAAAATTAACCTTACTTCTAGAGCAGAGCCCAAAGCTTTCTGGGAAAGAAGAATAAATGGGAGAGGTGTCCAGACCTACAGATGGATACCAACTGATACTGGGCCTTATTTCAGTCACTTTTTTTACAGGCTGAAACGGGACAGAGATTGATGTTCAATTTCATTCTTGACCAAAATAAAAATGTTTGGATTACTACTGGTTTGGAAGTTGTATTCTCATGTTAAAATTAACAAACCAAGAAGCTTGCATCAACAGTGCAATTGGAAATAATCATCCCTGTTCAATTTTAAATGATGTCACAACAGCATCGAGATCTTATCTTGATCAAAAGTTGAATAATTTGGTATAATAAGCATTGACAGAGCAATGCTGAAAAGAACAGTTGAGCATGGACTTAGTATGGACTGTGGGTCAACAAGCAACAGGAGACCAACACCTGAAATTGCTGAAAAATTCTACATTGGTATCATTGTGGACTGATTTGGTTGGTAGCCAGTGCTGGTATCTGGCTGTTAAAAACCCAGAGTAACAGAGACTGCGGGGAGGGGGAGACAGTGTTAAGCAGGTGTCTGATACAGCACAGAAACAGGATGAATGGTGGAATTGGAGCATGTTAATACTGAGCTGCTGCCCAGAGCCTGACGCTGGAGCAAGTGTTGTGTTCCCTTCAGACTGTGCTGATTCACTGGGACGAGTCTCTGTTCACTGTAACTACGTGAATGAGTGAAGGTTTCCTCTGACAGCCTCTCCCTCCTGGTGGAAGGTGCAGGTGAGCCTGGCTGGGCAGTGCTAGGATAGCTGGGAGGTGTTCTGAGAGTGTGGCAGTTCCGGTGTCCGTGTGTGCCTTGGGCGGGTGGGCACGGGGCACCTGCAGAACATCATCTGCATTCTGATCCATAACATCCACACCAGACCAAGCTGTGGCGTCTGACAAATGCATGTGAAGTTTGAGTTGTATTTTGAGCAACCGAGTGGTCAGGAGACTCCCTTGAGAGCAAGATGATTAATGAAAAACAGCATTTGTGAAGGTTAATAGTATTAGGGCCCAATGCTTACGACTTAGTGCTTGTGCTGTACTGCTGTTGAACTTAGTATGCAGTGGCTGAATACACTTAGACAAGCTTGAGCTACTTGCATTGTGCATCCTTGGTTTGTAGGTGTGAGTGCATGGATGGAGGGTGCTTGACAGATGACAGAAAGGCTGAGACTGAATGTCACAGGAGCACCAAGAACTTGCCATGATGAGGAGTTAAAATAACTGGATATAATGAACCGTGACTCAGCAGTTGGTGCAGACAAGAATTGCGTGAGGAGTCTTGGTACATAGGATGTGAAAGTGCCAGCAGAACAATAACTGGAAGTGCTGGAAAGCTCCGTGGTGAAAGTGTGCACTGTTCTGGCTGCCAGGGTGTGCTGACATCGATCTAGCTTTACAAGCCCTCAATAAAACAGACTATGGGGAAACATGACTACACCCATGCAGATACCCAAAATGATGAGGACACGAGGTGTAAGAGCATGTGTTAGTGCTGAGCCACTGCCCAGAGCCTGACACAGGTCAGAGTTGAGTGCTGTATTTCCCCCAGGTGAGGCCACACTGACTCACTGGAGTATTTTATGAGGGGCACACACTATTATACGTTGTGAATATTTCCAGGTATCGTTCTCCTGTCGCTTTATCATCCGTAGCTCATAAGTACCAAGTGTCCCTCAGTGCATATGTCACATTGTCCCTGCCAGACTTTTCCTCCATTGATGCACTTGGTGAATCCAGTTTATTGTCTGGTGTTCCCTTATCCCATGACAAATGCAAAAAGAACTTGGCCTTTTTACATGATTAAAAAGACAGAAGCTTTTGTTCTCAAATGAGGTGTGAACAAAACTTGTGCTTTTGGCTTGAGCATTTTGGTTATGAGACAGGACAGTGGACCTCAGATACATTACAGCAAATGCAAACCTTCTGCCCAAAATCCTTTCTAAAAGACAGACATCTCTCAGTCAAGAAACCATTGGGGAAAATCAAGCCCTCACTTTCAGAGGCCACAGAGAAAGCAATGTAAAAATCTGATTGATTCTGGCAGTTCCTCCACAGACACATTCTACAGCTGGAGTCAAAGCATACCACGACTATGTTGAGCATCCAGGAAATACAAAGGTGAGCAGAGGCAAACTGGTACTTCATCTGCCCTGTAAAAGCAAATCACAGGCATGACTCCATATTTTATTTTGCCAAAAAAAAAACCTGTGAAGTGCATATTGCATTAGCAGTCTCCATCAGCCAGAAGGGGACAGCCTACCAACAGTGCAGGTGATCACTTTGGTGTTTCAAAATAGGGTGGCCTCTGTGAAAGGCAACAGTCTTTGTCAGGACAAGTCTCCACACGACTTCTGCTAATAATTTAGACCAAGACAGAGGTCAGGCATGGAAAACTGATCTCTGAGCCCAGCTAACACCACACAGTCCACCTTTCTGACAGTACTCACTCTGCACACCAGTTCTGCCCCTCTGGTAACCTTAGTTCTGGTCCCCTACCCACCATCAGCAGCACTTACCAGGAATGGCCACCAAACACAATGCCATGACTGGAATTTTCCTACCGCTCTGCAGGTGGATGGTATCTGTTTCCCTGAACTGAGGGAGGGACAGTAGGAGGAAAAAGGGAAATGCAAAATCCCCCAGCCTAGGATGGCACCAGGCCTCTCATGCAAACAGCTTGGTTTTAATACTGTCACTGGCACTCCTAATATCACAATTTTTCCATTGATTTTACTGTCCCCTGAACCAAATCCCAAGAGTCTGAGCATGCTCAGAGCAGATTTACACAGAAGGAATCCAGGGAGGGAAAAAAAAGTAAAAGGCAAACACTGTGTTACATAACTATTTTGTGATGTTAACTGAAACATCACATCCTGCTGAGGATGGCTGATGGTGCTGACAAAAGACGGGAGGATTACAGACACAAACTATTGCCTGCCCTCAGGTAAGCAGGGCAAAAAAGAGGTACAAAGCAGCTGGGCATCTGCTGTGGGAAAGGCACACAGAGAAGAATGCACCATTATACTCCCAACTGATGCTCACACCTGAACAAATTCTCCAAGCACAAGCATGGAGCAAAGTTTCTCGGGTGGCCGCAACACAACATCTATCATTCCTCAGCAGCTTCCAAAAAACATTAAAAGAAGCCTCTCCCAACACTAAAAATAACATTCTTCTTTAAAATAACTGCTCTCTAATTTACTCCTACAAAGGAGGTCGCTTTTCCTCTCCTGTTACCGCCAGCACCATCCCACCCTCGGAGGGAGCCCGGAGCCCACGCTGCAGCCGCGGCGGCTCGGGGAGCAGCCGCGCCAAGCCGGGCCAGCGCGATGTCCCCGCAGGGCTGGGGCTGTCCGGGCGGGCGGCTCCCGGGACGGGGCGGGCACGGCTCTGCCGTCGTTAAAGGGCTCGGCGGGCGGTACCAGCGGGCAGCATTCCCGCCCGGAGCCATGGCGACCTGCGTGCAGCTTCAAACCCAGCAGCCCGCATTGTAAGATGAATAGAGCTTTTAAGAACATGGCATGGAAAAACTCTACTTAAAACCCCGTTATTTGTGTTTCTTTAGTTGCTAGATAACTAGGAAATGGCCTGTATGCTTTGATTTGGGATCTTAACCTTCTGTTTCCAGTCTGAAGCTGGGCAAGTAAAAGCTGCGGTGATGGCTGCCATCGATGCCAGGTACCGCCACTTTGACTGTGCCTACGTGTACCAGAATGAGAATGAAATTGGGGAAGGGATCCAGCAGAAAATCAAGGAAGGCGTTGTGAAAAGAGAAGACCTCTTCGTTGTCAGCAAGGTAAAGTGACCTAGGATCCAAGGGAAAGTCTGCTTTGTGACAATACACGCACACATAGAGGGAAATTGAGAGCAGTGGGGAAAGGCTGTGTGCTATAGTGGGGAGTTATTAGGAGAACAGTTCAGGCCCATACTGATAGAAACTTCTTTTTGTCACTGTATTTTGTAGAGCGTCTTTTAAGATGTGTTCCACATTCTCCATTTTCATGGGACTGTTCAAAATATGTGTTAAGTAGAAATGGTCCCAGAAACCGTGCTAGCTTTTCTTCCTTCTTCAGGAAAGAGATTTAACCCAGGAGGTCACAATCTGCCTTGGTTTTTTTCTCTAGCTGTGGTCCACTTTTCATGAGAAGCCTCTGGTGAAGGGAGCCTGCCAGAAGACTCTTGCTGCCCTGAAATTGGATTACCTGGATCTCTACCTCATGCACTGGCCCCTGGGGTTCAAGGCAAGTAACAGCAGTGCCCTTGGTTTTCTCTCCTGGGAGAGCTCCTCAGAAGTGCCAGGAGCACTGGCAGCACCACTGCAGCTGCAGTGCAGGAAGAGCCCGTGCCTGCTGTGCCAGCACTGCCCCGGTGCTGCCCATCCCGCTCTCCTCTGCCCACATCAGCCAGGCAAAATCCCTGCCCCAAGACCTCTGCCTGCACAGCATCCTCTGCCCTCTTGATAACGGAAGGCAGACTCTGGCTGCAAGATTGACTCCTGCTGCTTAACTTTTGGCTAAATCATCCTTTCCTGCTTTGTGGGAAGGAAGGTTTTACTTTGCTGCCTGACAGAACTTCTTTCCTCTGCATGTTACAGAATCATAGAACAAGAGAATGTTTCTGTCTTCCATTTCTTTCCTTAATCACTGAGTCCTTAATACAGTACAGATTGAGCAGACTTTTGCTGTAGGAGCCTTAAAGTTGTTCCACAGACCTTGGATTTCAACAGGTGAGACTTACTGACATCCATGTCAGAAGTACATGAAATACATCTCATCCTTCATGTACTTTAAAGGAGCTGATGTCTCAGTCTGTGTCTAGTCTTGGCTTTTTCTTTCTACTGCAGACAGGTCAAGACCTCCATCCTGTCTGCTGCTTTTGAGCTTGTCAGCTGTTTGTCATACTTGCAAAGCTAGTCATGGTTAGTTACATGTGAACAAAGACCTTGAGTAGAAGTGTCATGGCCTAATACTCTGACATCTGCACACTGGTTGTGGAGCAACGTGGAGATGTGGAGTTCTGTTTCTGATTTTGTATGTCTGGGCTGTTCTGATTTGCCACCAACTTAAATAGAGGCTCCCTCACAGGACACCCGTGTGTTTACATAATACCTCGTTCAGCAGATGTGGCGCGGCCTAAACCTGACTTAAATGTTCCTGGGACTTTAACAGGTCCTTCAAGAAAAAAAAACAAACAAACAAAAGCAAAAACAAACAAAACAAAACAAAACAAACAAAAAACCCCCCACAGTTCTCTCTTAAAGGAATAATAGAGGAGTACAGGAAGCTTGTTTGTGACTTGTTTATCTGTATGTGCTTTAGTGAGTCACGACTTTGCTGGATCCAGGACATACACCTGACATTCCTACTAGGAATGATTCCTGATCATTCCTAGTAGGAATGATTGCTGGCAAAATTGCCAGGAACAATGTCGACAGATATTGGTATATTCTGTACTAGTAGCTAAAGCTATCATGGTCTTCAGTTGTCTTGGTATTAACTTGCCAATAAAAAGAGTGTTTCAATCTCTGGGTTTTTTTCACTGACAGGCAGGAGAGGAGCTGTTTCCCACAGACGACAAAGGCATGGCTATACCCAGCAACGCGGATTTTCTAGATACATGGGAGGTAAGTTTAGGCACAGTGGGAAATCACACTTGCTGCTACTGGCAGTCTTTTCCATGCTTTCATTACCTTCAGCAGTCACAAAGTTCTTATGTATTTATTGTACCATATACAATGTAGCTTTTCAAAACACACATGCTCTGTCAAGCTGATAATCTTTAGGGAAGCCGCAAGCCAGAATGCTTGACCATAACACAAACAGCACTGTCCTCATCACTGTTCTTAAACTGCTCAAATACACTTTGCTGAAATAAATTAGGTTGTGATCTTACCCACAGCCTGCACTACAGCCCTCTGGTGCTGGCTCAAGAACACATCATTTATTTCCTATGTGAAAATAACTGAGAGTGAATTTCTGCCATCTCAAGAAAGGAGCCCTTGGGTTTGGGTGAGATGGAAGACATGGGACAAATACACCAGTGTGCACTTCCCCCCAAGAGACAACCTTTGCAGCTCCAAACAGTTGTCTTGCCTTGCCCATGGAGGAAAAGGAAGCCACACCAGGAGGAATTCCTTCAGGGCCCATCTTGTATGCTGGGTGCTGACTGAGCTCCTCTTTGTATCAGGCCATGGAAGAGCTGGTGGATGCTGGTCTGGTAAAAGCCATTGGAGTCTCCAACTTTAACCATGAGCAGATTGAAAGAATCTTGAACAAGCCAGGACTGAAGCACAAGCCTGCAAATGTCCAGGTGAGCTGCAAAGTGACTGCAGGCGACTGGGTTTGTGGGATTATAAAGATCCAATTACAGTTGCATGAGGAGATGCAAAAAGGGAGAACAAAACCGACACAGCACAATTATACCCTGTGATTATTTCTGAGTACACATAAAGATGTTGTAGATCTGTAGACCTTCTTAAAATACTTATTCTTAGTAATGGCATCAGTCTGTTATTAATAGATAATTGTTCATGCAATATGTGTTTCTTCTCATGTAGGCATGCACAATTCAGTCATCTAGTTGAAAAAGGGAGGCCGGTTTTAACTGCCTATACAGAAGCAGAGCATTTATTGACACACTAGGGGCTTCCTCTTATCTACCCTGATTTATGTAAAATAAAAAATAAAGTGTTTGTATACACACATATTAAAAAAAAATCACCTAGTCTTTGTCTGCATACAGCAGACACTGCCCCCTTGTATGCAGGAGGTGTAGAATCTTATGCCTTCAAGGGGCCTTGGACAGACTCAGACATCTCTTACAGTTCTGAATTCAGTACTTCTTGCAGGTTCACTAAGAGTACTAAGTTCCCTCCGTCTCCAGAGCCTGCCAGTCCTTCCTCTGCATGTAGTTACAAAAAAAGAGCATGCTAAAAGGAAAAGAAAATGCATTAAGAAGTCCAAAACTTTGGAATCCACTCACACAAATTCATGAGAAAGGGGCTTTTATGTCTAGAACAGACAAGGGGGGAGAACAGAGCAGATGCAGCATGTCCTTCTAATCCCACTCCACATTATTGCTGAATGTACAAGGCATTGGGGTTTTCAATATTTGCTAAGATACTGCTTAGAAATCTGAGAAGCACCTCAGAACATAGGGCCAAAGAACCCAGAGATGAGCCCTATGAAATGCTCTTTCCCCAGAGCAAAAAGAAAACTCACTGTAGAAGTAGGTGCTGTAGAAAACTAAGGCTGAATAATACCTTGCATAGACTGGCACATGAGGACAAATACCAGCCTTTAAGTGCATTAGGAGATAATCCCTGGAGCGAGTTACAGCTGTATTCTATCAATCTCTGTACTCTTCTGTTGGCAGATCGAATGTAATCCATACCTTACCCAGGAGAGGCTGGTGAGCTACTGCCAATCCAGAGGGATTGCTGTGACAGCCTACAGCCCCCTGGGCTCTCCTGACAGACCATGGTAAGGCTGCTTGCAGTTTGTGAGGGAGCTGGCATGGATAACGCGTGGAGCACTGAGACAGTAAGAGTACTGTTAGCCATTGATCTCAAAATAGATTTCTGGTGCTCCCTCTCCTCTGTGTAGGGCTAAGCCAGAGGATCCTTCCCTTTTGGATGACCCCAAGATCACGGAAATTGCAGCCAAGCACAACAAATCCACAGCCCAGGTACACGGATGCCAGACTGTGGGTACCCTTCCCGTAACGCAGGACAGCTGATGACAATGTAGAGGACAGGCTGGCTCTTTGTTCCCAGTCACCTCTGGTGTGAGGCAGCAGTGCAGGTCTGTTTTCTGTGTGGCCTGCAATGCACACTCTCAAGTGTGCTCTGACTGTGATCATGAAATATTTTCTTGACCCAGTCTTCATCTCAAGTCCTCTTGCAGAGAATGAAATCTTGATGGAAGTCTGGGTGAGCACAAAGACTTGACTGGCCCAAAACTGAATGGGAAAGGAGACCTTTCATGTGATGCTCCAGCACTTCCCTCTTGGCTCTCCAGGCAGGGCCACCAGGGCTGCAGGGACAGGAATGATTTGAAACAGGGATAACAGCTTTTGGAACAGTCTCTGCTTGCTCCAGAGCAGGAGGAATGATTCAGCTCTCTGTTCTTGCAGGTTCTCCTTCGCTTCCAGATCCAGAGAAATGTGATTGTGATTCCCAAGTCTGTCACCCCGCAGCGCATTGCGGAGAACTTCCAGGTGAGGGATTAGGAGTGAGCTGGGTGCTGCCCTCAGGGGTGGCTTGGCTTCTCCTGCACAGCAAGGGAGATCCTTTATCATTCTTCCCAGCTCCTGCTCAGGCAAGAACACCGGGCTTTTTGTCTCTTTACACACTCCACTAAGGGCTAAACTTAAGGTTACAATTGGAGAGCAAGAATGAACCAAGTTTTTTGGAAACAGCCTATTGATAATTTTAGCAGTCACTTTACGTGGTGTTTTGTATTCTGCAGACTGGAGATGAATTGCCACATGGCTCTTCACTGGCACTTGAGTGCAGTAGCACACCACAAAAGGCTTATGTAGAGCAAGCAGTGTAAAGAAAACAGCTGTGGTGTTCACAAACCATGGTGCTCTATTGTTAATTCAGCGGTCTTTGACTCCAGCTGGTCATTGGGATTTCAAAAAGCCTAGACAGATCAAGTGAAATATGGAAGTCTTGTAGATGTGCCTTTGGAACAGGACAGAAAGATGCATCTTTCACAAGTGGCAGATGCAAGAGCTTGCCAAGTGTCCTGCAACAGCTGGCACTTTTAATTGCAACTTGGAATTTTTCTATTCCCTCTGCCAGTGCATTCTTAGTGATACAGAGAGATGCCTTTTTCATGAAGTGGTCATGTCTCCTAACCAGCCACCCCTCCCTTGCAGACTTGTTCTTTCATTTTGTGGATTTTGCTTACAGCCTCTGGTTTGTTCAAAGAGGTGATTCCCAGCTGTTTCTCTGGTTAGGTGTTTGACTTCAAATTGACTGAAGAGGAGATGGCAACTATTTTCAGCTTTAACAGAAACTGGAGAGTCTATACAATGAGCATGTAAGTGGTAGCATTCATTATTTGCTTTTTTCCAAACCCTTAAGTTATGAATACTATAGACACAGAGGTTTTACATCTAAATACTGCCCAGAATGCCAAGAGCCTGAATGATGAAGTAATTGGGATGTTCCAAGTGTACAAAAAACACATACTATAGAGGGAAACAAATCTGGAGCAAACCCATCCTACAATTACAGAGTTCAGATCCCACCTTAGTGGCTTCTTCAAGCAGAACTAGAAAGAAAAAATATTACTAAAATGAAGTCTTCTGTTCCCTGCAGGGGCAAAACTCACAGGGACTACCCATTCAATGCAAAATACTGAAGATGCTCACATCCTGCCCTTCTTCAGAGCTTGGTCTGATATTCTTCTTATCAATTTATCCAGCTTTCTTATTGCATCTCTCCTCCTGCAGCCAGTGAAGTCACAGCATATGTATTCAGTGATTATCTTTTGTTTATTCTTTCTTAAAGATACAGTAAAATTGTTCCAAAAGAATAAAATGGGGGCTGTAATAATTTTCTGTCAAAATGTGGATTGAGTCATCCACATTTAGCGAGGGAGAGACTTCGAACTACACATTCACATTTTTAATTCATCTTGCTTCAACACAACAGGCTGAGGAGGCTAGTTGGCAGTTATGGGAAAAAAAAATCTGAGAAATGTGAACTAAAGGCCAGCAGTTTCATCACTCCGGAAGTAACTGAGAAAGGAGTTTTTCCTACTTAGGAAAAACTTTCCCTTAGGAAAAAAAAATCCATAAGGAGAAAATACGCAGGTGCGTGGTCGGCAGTACGTTCACCCAGGTTTTCTCCGGAGCGTGTGGATTTTCCCTGGGACAGGGCACACTCCCCTGCGGGCAGCAGAGGGCGGCCAGCCCTCGGCGACCGGGGCTGTCTCCTCCCGGCCCCAGCCCCGGCGCTGAGAGACGTCCCTGCTGTCCCACAGCCCGCGGGTCTGGCTGCTGGCACAGGGAGCTCAGCCCCCAAAGTGCCGGCATCAGCCTCGGGGCCAATTCTCCTGGCCACACCTAATGTCCCTCTACTCCATCCCCATCCCCCTTCAGCCCTGCCACCCATCCACCCCTGCCCCTGGGCTCACAGCCCCAGGTGAGATCGGGAGGTATTTGCTTTTGGGGCTGTGTCACCTTTCCACTTCCAACGCGTGGGCAGGTGACCAAACATAATCATAAAGTTGCACACTGGGTTTCAAGGCAAAAGAGTAAACCCTTTGTTCAAGAAAACAAGCACCTTACGAACCTCTGTCCAAAATTTCCACTTTCAATTCATGAAAATGTAATCCAAGAACACTTGCTTTGCAGCTTCCTGAAGGAAGCAACCCATAAAACCTTCTGTAATCCCCAGGCTGAGGTGCGACTTGGCTCTGCTGAGATCAAATACACATTTTTATTGAACAATAAAGGTACAATGTTACTATGATGTAAAATCTAGACCGCTGTCTTTTTAGTGAATACTTTCTCCAGCATGGTTCACTCAGAGGCCATAGAACCTTCAGGGGTTTCCTTGTTCAAGCATGACTCATCCACCAGCTGCAGCCCCCTTGGAATTAAGTCCTTTCAGCATGGATCTCCTTCAAAAAGTGCACCTATGTCTCCAGAAGTATTCAGTGCTGAGTCACAGCACCGTGAGCTTAAATTCTGGCATGATACAGGGTGTTTATATCTGTTCCAGTGGTCTCCACACAAGTCAGCACTGCCATCCCTTGATACCATCTGCAATTCATTTTCTCTACATTCCACCCTGCACTTAATTGAAAGATACATTAAGAATTGTTTCACCCTTATTCGAACTCCCATCTTTAACACAATCATCATCCTACTGTATATTCATTATAAACTCCACCCCTTGCCCCTGCAGACCAGTGTAGTTAACACCTCACCAGTGTGAACACAAGATACATCCCAAACCCACCCCTTGTCCAGCAGACAAAATTATCAGGATCAACACTGCAACAGTCAACATATTTTCCAAACGGTTCTAAAACGTGTTCCAAGCTGAACTCCCAGCATTATCCTTGGCCATGCCACTAATCTGCCCATCTTCTGGCATGCACCATCCAGTACAACGTGTGTGAGTTACTCCTTGGTGTCCCAAAAGCTTATCAAGTGATACACCAGTAGTAACTCTGCAAAGACCTTGGAGCTTTCAGGCCACAGCATCAGTGATCACCACTTTTTCAGGGTCCCTTCCCCCTCGCCTGTAAACACAACCCAGCACTCCAAGCAACTCCCTGAGCAGGGGGTTCTCATCTGTGGAATCAGCAGGATCAGACCATTGCTCCCCACAGGCCTTCACTGGTGGATCCTAAAGCCTTCCTCCCTTGGGAAGGGCAGTGCCTCCTAGTAGCAGGGAGCCCAAACTTACCAGAACTCTGCTCTTACAAGGCAAAAAGCCGTATCCCATTTGCTCCAGTTTCCCAGCACTGACACAGCCACTGCAGGGACAGTTGCTGCAAGAGTTCAGTATTTCTGCAATTTCATTCTGAGCTAAGCACTGTCAAGAGAGCACTCACATTCTGGGGAGCAGCACTCCCACCTCCACGGGCCTGCGTAACCTTGCAACTCAGGCTGCCTGAAGAGCCTTCGTTTTCACTTTGCCATCAGCTTTCAGTTTTCCCCAAGATGCCAGGGGACAGAGCATCTGTCTCTCTCTTCCAAGTCACCTTCCCACCCAGCACTGGTCTGCCCAGATGCCTGCTCTCTTCAGGCATTTGCACACTGTCTGTACTCACCTCTGGACATGCACTGGCTGCTCCACTTCCACTACTGTGTGTTCCCAGGGCCAAGATCATTGCTCCTTCCAGAGTTCTTCTCACTACTCCACTTCTGGGCTGTGACTCAGGTACTGAGGAGAGAAAAAAGAACACAGAAGAACAAATGCGTAAATGCCTTTCTCCCCCTTTCCCAGCCTCTGTTTTAGCCAAACACCAATCTCCTCCTTGTCCTCCTCTCCACCCCTCCTTTGTCACCACAGATGACATCCAGGCCATCCCAGCCCCTGCCTGGAACCAAGGGTGATGCTGGGTGCCTGATGCTTCCTTTCACCACTCAGTCCTGCTTACTGTGTCCTAGAGCTCCTGGGTGGGCAGTCTGCTGTCCCCGGGACTGCCACTGTCCCCAGGGCTGCCGCTGTCCTGCCCAGCAGGGGTGGCCCAGCCCACAGGACCCTCAGCAGCCATCCCCTCCAGAGAGAGGTGCTGCCCTCCTTCTCACCGGCCGGGGGGCTGTGGGGGACACACGGGAGCTTCACATCTGCCAGAGCTCAGTCACCCCAGGTACAGCACCAGTTTCAGAGCTGGCCAGAATCGGTCCTGACCAACCTGGGGCAGTTCATGCTTTCCCCCAGCACAGGCTTCCCCTGCTGTGCTAAACCTGCCCTTCCCACAAAATAATCACCACAGAGGGGTGGCAGGAGCACTTCCTCATACTTGGCTGTGCCCAGGGCTTGTTATTTCAGCAGGTGCAAGTAAAGAACAAAAGCATGAAGACAAAAAGCATCGTCAGCTCTGAGAATATGGGAGACCCACCAAGATATGCTCCTGGGCTGATCTGAGCTCAGAGTGAAAAAGAGGCCGAGGTCTTCTCAGTCAGGGCTGGCCAAGCCCCTCAGATGTGCCTCCTGGCATCCAGAGGTTGAACTGGAACCCCCCGCTGAGCAAGATAAATCTCCCCTCCAAGCGAGGCAGAAATTCCTGCTGTGCTTCCCAGCGAGTCAAGCTCGAAACCTGCATGCCCTCACCTCCAATCCTGGTTTAAGCTATGCCTGTGTCTGTCGGTAGCTCGGAAGCTGCAGACCCGTGCAGCTCTTCCCCTTAGTTGTAGAGATGATCACACCTTGCAACACTGTCACCTCCCTACTTTGCCTTCATGTTTTTTCAGCAGGCCACTGGGTCTCTCTGGCAAACACTCTCCGTGAGGACATACCCACTTCCGTTATTTTGGGCCCTGTTCTCAGATTCCAAACACTGCTGGCCACCAAAGTCCCAACTTTTGGTGAAATTACAGTTACTAAATGCAAAGTCAGCAAAACAAACTGAAAACTCATGATAATACGCCTCCCGTTTCAGTGCACGTGGATCAAGGGAAAAAAAAAAGAAAGCAAGGCCCTCCTCCCCCTCAGAGTTCCTCATAGTCAGCACTCACTGGAAAGACATGGCCACGTTATCAAGGACACAGGGCACACGATTTAGCAGGCTCGCTGTCACAGGGTGACACGTGCAGTACTTCTTCCTCCTCCAAGGCCACCAGCAGACCTTTGGGAGAGGCAAACCGTGGAAAGCTGACTGGCCTTACAGCTCTGAGGGGAAAGGATCCCACTCGCAAGAGCAAACAGCAAAAACAAAATACAGAACTTCTCCCTGAAGCCTCTTGTGACAGGATGGAGGCATCTCTCTGACTTGAAATCATGAGGGAAAATTCAACCCAAGCGGTAAGAGATAAGCACCAAGTTGTGTAAAGGTTTTGTGATCCAAGGGAAAGCACATCGCAACCTGCCAGGGATGCCTGATGGTGCTGACACAAAACAGGAGGAACATTAAAGAGGAAAACCAATTACCTTGCTGTCCTTAGCTAAATGGAGCAAAAAATATGAAGCTGCAGAGAGCAGGGAGAGGCACCCAGAGCAAACGCTCGCACCTGAAGAAACTCTCCACATGTGAATAAGCAGCAAAGCCTCCCAGGCAAGTCTGGGTTTTTCCATTGCGCTGTGACGTCTTCAGCAAAACAGCGAAGGCTTGTCTGCAAAGGCATCAAAGCCAGTTTCTGATGTGAGACTGCTGGCCACTACCGCATACGATTACAATCGTGCATTTTATTCTGCGATGTCCTCAGCACTTCCTTAAAGAGAGAGGGACAACATGATTATTGTGTCACTCATTAAAAAGTCACTGTTCATCTTCTGCGACTTTCAAAACACTTTCAAAAACCCTCTTCTAAAATTCAAAATAAAGCTGGGTTTTTTTAGATTCACTCCATCCTAAATTACTCCTAAGCCACAGCTCGCAGTGGAAGCTGCGTTTGTCCCACTTGGCACAGGGCGCGGCTTCTCCTGGCTCTCAGAAGCCAGGCACACCGAGGTTTCTCCCGTCATGTCGCTATATTAGCACACAGGGCCACAAGGCTGGGACAAGGGGGACCAGCCCGGGCCACCACCACCACCCCTGCGGCGGCGACACGCTGCTCCAGCAAAGGGCTCAGCGCTTCCATGCCCTGAGGCACACAGCGCGCCGACCGACAGCTGTGTCTCCTGTCCCCTCTGCCATGCCCACCCCGGGGATGCGGCTACAGGGGACCGAGGTGCTGCGGCACGCTCCGGGGCCAGGCCCGTCTGACACAGCGCGGGGGCTGCGGGACGATCCCACAGCACGGATCCGCAGCCGCAGCCGTTCCCCGGCCCCGTCCCCGTCCCCCGCCCCGGGCTCGGCGCCGCCCCGACGCCCCCGAGCCGGGCGGGGCGGGACGGGGCGGACCCGGCCGCCCGCTCGCTCGCTATTAAAGGAGCGGGGCTCGGCCGCCGCTGCGCTGGTGCTGTTGACGCGGAGATGGCGAACTACGTGCAGCTCAACACCGGGGCCAAGATGCCCATCCTGGGGCTGGGCACATGGAAGGTAGCGGGCCGCGCTGCCGCTTGGCTGGCGGCGGGAGGGCGATGCGGAGGGGGGAAGGAAGGAGCGCGGCCCAGGCCCTGCGAGCTCTGTCGTGGTCGCGCAGCGCTGCCGGCGCCACCGGCACCCGGCCAGGCCGCCGCCGGGATTTGGCTTTACTTTAGCTGGGGGTTGCTTTGGACGTGGTGGCTTTCTTAGCTTTATCTTGCCGTGAGGAAGGTCTTCGATACTGTGTTGATGGGAGCTTTTTTTGCCGTCGCTTTTTTCAGTCCCAGCCAGGGAAAGTGACAGCTGCGGTGATGGCTGCCATCGATGCCGGGTACCGCCACTTTGACTGTGCCTATGTGTACCAGAATGAAAACGAAGTTGGGGAAGGGATCCAGCAGAAAATCAAGGAAGGCGTTGTGAAACGAGAGGACCTCTTTGTCGTCAGTAAGGTACGGCTCTGGTGATAGAAGATATACCAGGGGATACTTTTTTTCTTTTAAAGTAACCCCTCAGTTCTTAACTACTCTGTTGTGCAGCATGGAACAATTCAGAATATTGCTTAAGCCATTCCTGAGAGTCCTACTTTGCCTCATCCTGTACTGAGAATTATGCAGGGTCCATACCACAAATTTGGGTGATGCTTACAATTTTTTCTGGCATGAAGTTATGCTGTCCTCTTTCGTGCACTATCCAACCTCCTAGTAGGTGTTTTTAAATTTAAGTCTGGATAAGTGAAACGAGACTACTTGTGCTGTCTGCCAGGATGCCATGCAGTCATGTGTGCTGCCACTGCACATATTGCCTGGTATCACAGGCCAGTCCTGCTCCCAGAACAAGCCCCACTTGTAGAGCTGCAGGATGACCTGGTTTCACATCACTTTCCCAAGGGGACAGGCACCCTGCTGAACAGTACAGAAGAGTTCCAAGAGCTTTAACTCAGGAGGTCACAATGTGCCTTGATTTTTTTTGTCTCCAGCTGTGGTGCACGTTTCATGAGAAACCTCTGGTGAAGGGAGCCTGCCAGAAGACTCTTGCTGCCCTGAAGCTGGATTACCTGGATCTCTACCTCATCCACTGGCCTATTGGTTTCAAGGTACAGTAACAGCAATGCCCTTGGCTTTGTCTGTGAGTGGCAGTTTTGAAGAGTTATGTGACTTTATAGCCCAGTGACTGCTTCAGTTGCGCAGATCATCCTTTGTCTATTGTGTAACAGCACTGCTCTGGTGCTCAGCTTTACTGTGGCCATGTGAGCCAGGCTGTTGATTTTTACCTCTGAGATCCCTGCTTGCATGGTGTCTGCTGCCCTTTTGGTCATGGAAGAGGCAGACCTTGAACCTTAGGGATGGGTTTCCCTGCTGGGAGCAGAAGTTCTATCTCTTTACTTTGGATTGTTGCTCGTGTTGCCTTCTACAACTCCCCAAAGTATGCTCACCTGACAATGGTGTGGTTCCTTCTTTGTGGGAAGAGGGCTGTACTTTGCTGTCTGACAGAAGTTCTTTCCTCTGCACGTTACAGAATCACAAAATAAGAGATTGGTTGTCTTTCATTTTTGTCTTTAATCACTGAATCCTTTAATACAATCCAGCTTGAGCTGACCTTTGCTATAAGAGCTTTAGCATTCCACAGGCCTTGGAGTTAAACTGTTTAGTTCCTAACTCTTCTACTGACTGCATGCAAAGGATCTGATGTCTCAGTGTGAATATGTCCAAGCTTAGTCTTTCAGTGAGAGCTTGATCAAAATTTTCTTTCTACCTCTTGCTACCAAGATGAGCTGTTCTTCATAACATCTGTATTTTTGAAATTAGTTTCACATGGACAGAACTATCAAAGTGAAAATGTTTTGCAGTGTAAATAACGAATGAGTAGAAAATAACTGGTTTTGAATGAAGTTGATACCTGGCAGGTAGTCCTAACTGGGATGCAGGGTATTCTAACATTCCCTATGCCAGCAACTTAAACAATGAGACTCCCCATGAAAGACCTGTCAGGAAATCTGGTCCAGTATAAGGTGACCATATTCCAAGTCCTGAGTGGGTCTTTAGTATGAATTTCCCTAAAACATTTCATTATGACCAGGTAACAATTGTGTATTTTTGTAAACTGGCTATAATTCTACTTTCTGTATTACAAGTGGAGACTTAAGTTTCACCATATGGATTTTGATGAGCCAGGGGACACAGTGTCCATCAGAAGTATCTGTCCATATTGGGTTGAGTGTAGGCAAAAACCTGCTGTAATACCATGTGAAAACAAAAGAAAAGACTGAAGACTACAGATAGTGAGTATTAGTGACTAATACATATGTAGATAATTAGTATAATAATAAGGATTAGTTTGTCCTGTGATAAGAGTTTATAGGATCATGGTCTTCAGCTGGTGTTAACCTCCCAATACCATGTGTTTCAAGCACTTTCTCTCTCACTGACAGGCAGGAGAGGACCTGTTCCCTGTAGATGACAAAGGCATGGCTATCCCCAGCAACACAGATATTCTGCAGACATGGGAGGTAAGTTCAGCCACAGGAGGAGAAAGTTTAGACTGATGAAGGTAATGACAGCATCACAGACTGCTGAGAACAGAAGATAATCTCATGTACTTAGAATTACTTGGAAGAACTCACTGGTACAGTAGCAAGCTGTTGTGTATCAATTCATCATTTTCCACTTCTAACTTGATGTGAATTTCCATAATTTCAAAGAATGAGTCTTTTGAGCATGGAAGACATGGCACATATACACCAGTATTTGAAGCTCAGCTCTGAGGTTTTTTTTCTCCTCAAACTTGAACTCTGAAAATCTAAACACTTATTTCAGGTTTCTTATGAAGGACACAAGGCATGTCAGGAAGAATGGGCTCTTCAGGCCATGGCTTTCTATGTTAGATGCTGACTTTGTGATTCTTTCTGTTAGGCCATGGAAGAGCTGGTGGATGCTGGTCTGGTAAAAGCCATTGGAGTCTCCAACTTTAACCATGAGCAGATTGAAAGAATCTTGAACAAACCAGGACTGAAGTACAAGCCTGCAACTAATCAGGTAAGCTGCAAAGTGGCAGAGGCAAATGTTTGGTGGTATTCTTTTTTGTGCAGTTGTTTGTTGTGGTTTTTTTAAATAAAATTACAAAGATCTTACTTTGAAATAAGGTTATAGAAAGAGAGACTGGGGTAGACACTGCATATTCTTCGATCTCATCTTCCAGCTGCTTCTGGGTGCCAAGGTGCTGGTTTTTTATGGACTCTGCTACTGCTTGGAAGTCTGGCAGTAAGCAGCTCCAGAATTCCTTCTTGTAGGAGGAAAGGAGGGCGGAGCTCAGATGAGCTCTAAAAACTTCCTTGCAGTAGAATAAGACTTGGTGTCTGTATATATAGAGAATTGGATGACCTTTTCGTAATGTTTCTATGGAGAAGCCAATTCCTGTTGCTGATGACTGAGGGAATTGATCAGGAACATGCTTTGTGGACTCGAGACTTCATGAGAGTTAGGAGGAAAGAGGAAATGGAGTTGCAAGGTAGGTGATAGAGTAGAAGTTGGATAGACAGCACTTGCATGAGATTTTAGGAAAATTCAGATGGCAGGAGACCTTGGGAGATGATCTGCTCAGAGGAGCATCAGCCCTGAGATCAGACCAGGTTGTCCAGGGCTTTATCCATCTTGAAAACTTGTGAGGACAGAGACCGCACAGCCTCCCTAGGCAGTGTACCCTGCTGCCTGAGCCCCTCGAGTGTATGGCAGGGAGAGGGAGTTCTCCTGTATCCAGTCTCAACCTCTCTTGTTTTCAGCTTGCATCTGTTGCCTTCTCCCAAGCACCACTAAAGAGCTTGGCTTGTCTTCAAATGACCTCCTTTTAGATACTGAAAAGCTGCTACTAGGAGGCCTGAAGCCTTCCCTTCTCCAGGCAGAACAAGCCCAGCTCCCTCAGCATTTCCCAGCACGGCAGGTTCTCCAGCCCCTACCCATCCTGGAGTTTCTCTGCTGAATTCATGGGAGTCTGTCAATGTGTCTTCTACTGAGGGAGCTGGGAAGAGGAAAATTGGACATACTATTATGAAAGTGGTCTGGCAAGTGTGAGTAGAGGCAGATGATTTCTTCTTACAGTTTCCCAGCTGTATTTGTGCTTCCAGGGTTCACTACTGGCTCATGTCCAGCTCAGCCTGTTATGACCCCCCAGGTCCTTTCTAGCATAGCTGCTTTACAGGTAGTCATGTTCCAGCCTGTGTTATTGCCAGGGGCTTTTCCTTCCCAGGTGCATGGCTTCATGTGCAGCCTTGTTGTGTTCCTTCAGGTTTTTGGTTGTTGGTTGTTTCTGCCTGAGTGGGTCCCTCTGAAGTGGCAGTCCTGCCCTTGAGTGTGTTGGCTGGTTGCTCCCCAATTTGACATCACCTTCAGGATTGATGTGATTATAGACTGGCACAGGTTGCTGAGGAGGACAAGTCCCAGGATAGACCCCTGTGGGGTCTGTCTAGGCTTGGCCTTGATTCCTATGGTGTTTGAAGGACTGCAGTCTCAATTATTGGTACCTGATTAGTAGAACTGGGTCGTTTATTGCGGTAGCTTGAGCACGATCAGTCCCAAAGCACTTTTGAAAAACTTCGTGTAAGTTTTATGATTCCTTTCATCATGTCTGCCACACCTCATTGCCACTATCACTGTGTGATAATTACCCTTATCTCTAGCATTGGGGTCACTGATCTTGGACTTCTCACACTTGTAAATTACTTCAACCTCTGACTGATTATTGACTATAATCAAGTTAAGCACAAAGCATTTGGTCTTTGGTCCCTGTCCTTCATAAAGTACTGCTTCTGAAGAAATGCCTGCAAGCCTGAAAGCTTCCTGTTACTAATAATTAGCAGTTGGGCTGATAGTGAGAGTGCTTCCTGAAAACACTTTCTCTGTGCAGAGATTTCACATGTAATCCACTGTCTTTCTTGTCATTCCCATTCTTTATTTGAATGCAGCCAGGATACATGTTGGTTTCAGTTGTAGTGAGAAATTATTTTGGCAAGGTAGTAATTACATAACAGCGATGCTAGTACTTAATTTAATTTTTCAACTTGAGTGCCAGTGGACAGCTGAGGATGGCTGTGCCTAGCTTATGTTGCATAAATTCTACCTATTGAATAATTAAGAAAACTAGATGCTCTGTTACTCTGAAATAGCTGTCTTTCTGCAGCTGCTGAAGCAAAATAAATATGTATAACATGTCCTAAAAATGGAGCTCCCTTTTCTGTTTAATATTCCGACATGTTTCAGAGGGCAAACAGGCATGCAGGCCTCTGATAACAGCAGGCAACTAGAACCACAAATAAAGCACTCGAGGCTGTAAACTGATTCCATGTTTTGCACTCCCTTGTTCCACCTGCCAGCAGCACAAGTTTCCAGGGACTGCCCTCAGAGTGCAGCTGCAGGAGGCTCAAATGGCAGCGTAGTCAAAATGGTTCTTGATGTTGCCTGCTGAAAGAAAAGTAGTGCTCCCTGGTGTGCAACTATCCTGAAAGTCCCTCTGTGCAAAGTATCAAATACTCATGTTCTTTCACTGCCTCCTGACACATGAATAGTTCCTGTTCCATGGTGCATATCTGTGCCTTTGCCTGCCAGAACACAGACCCACTGTTAAGGAGTCTCTATTCCATTATGTAGCTATTCTTATGGAAGTTCATGCTAAGTGCATGTGTGTTTATAAAAGGTCTGTGACGGGCAGTGGGCTGAAGGTCTAAAATCTGTAGCAGGCTACCATTGTCACCATTTTCAGACTAGAGGGGTTTAGTGTGACTATTAACACAAAGCAAATAAACACTAATGAAACAATGCTGACATTGAAGTTAATAGGGTAGCTGTAAAAGAATATTATGGCATGTTTAATTAGGGGTGGAAGGATAACCTTGTACTTCCCTGGTCTGCAATCGTATTGCTGTGATTTTACAGCTCTCCTGGGTGTGCATTTTGCTGTCCCGTTGTAGCAATTGTGTAGCTGGTCATCCCATGTGCTGCAGATTATCTGGATCAGCAAAGTTTTGAGGAGTTTTGTCACAGTCCTTGGACCCTTCACTGCAAGGAGAACTACTATAAATAGTAGAAAAGGGGTGGGGCATAGTGAAGGCAAAGACTGCATAGAATTGCTTAGAGACTATGAGTTAGCACAAAATTCAGCCTTTGATTAAAAACTAATCCCTGGAACATGTTAAAGCAGTGAAGTCACTGTCAATCTCTATACTTTTATGCTGGCAGGTGGAGTGTCATCCATACCTTACCCAGGAGAAGCTGATCAAGTACTGTCAATCCAAAGGGATTTCTGTGACAGCATACAGCCCCCTGGGCTCTCCTGACAGACCATGGTAAGATTGCTTTGCCAGGGAGCTGGTGGGGATTTTTCTGGAAGCGCTGAGACTACATATGCAGCGTTAATTTTTCATCCAGGTATAGATCTTTACTAGGTTGGACCTATGGAAGTTTCTTGCCATTGATCATCTTTTCTCTGTGTAGGGCTAAGCCCGAGGATCCTTCCCTTCTGGATGACCCCAAGATCAAAGAGATTGCAGCCAAGCACAACAAAACCTCAGCACAGGTGTGTAAGTGCCAGAGTACCCCTTCCTGTAGCACAGCTGATGACAATGTGGAGGACAGGCTGGCTCCTCATTCCCTGTCACCTGCAGGGTTAGGTAGCAATGCAGGTTTGTTCCTTATGTGGCCTTCCATGTGTGCTTGAGAGGGTGCTCTGACCATCACAAGAAACATTTTTTTGACCCACCTTCAGCTGTTGCCGTGTTTGTCTTCCCATCTCAAGTCCTGTTGCAAAGAAGGGAGCATTTGAATAGCCTACTCAAAGGGTGGGAAGGAAAGGAATTGAGTGTCACTGACCTGCAGGGGAGAGGAGAAAGGAAGCCTTGTGGGATTCCACCACTCCTCTATGTGCACTTCAGGCAGTGCTGCTTAGAATTCAGGTATAATTTGGAAAGCAGCTCCAAAGAGTGTGTTAATTCTGCTGAATTGTACCATTTACAGTAAGTAACTGCTAAACAGGCTCTGCTTGCCATAGAGCAAGAGCCATCCCCTCTCTGATGCAGTGATGTGCCTCCTGCAGGTTCTCATTCGGTTCCACATCCAGAGAAACGTGATCGTGATTCCCAAATCCATCACACCAGAGCGCATTGTGGAGAACTTCAAGGTGAGTCTTTAGGAGTGAGTTGAGTGTGTGGCACGTCCAGGGATGGCTTGGCTTCTCCCTGCACAGCAAGCAGTGATCCTTTCTCACCCTTCCCAGGTGCTCTTCTGACAGGAGGACTAGGTTTTTTCTCCATCTGTTTACCTACAGTCTCTGAGAGCTGAACTTAGAGTGGGAGAGCAGGAGTGAACCAAGCTTTGGGAAACTCTATATCCTGACAGACTGAGCGGTCACATTGTGATTCTTCCTGCTCTGTGTCATGTGAATGAGTCATTTGACAGCTTATTTGGGCCCTGAGTGCAGTAGCACACCACAAAAGTCTTCTGTAGAGCAAGCACTTTTAAGGAAATAGTCCTGGTGTCCATAAACCATGTTGCTGCTTTTGATTCAGTGGTCTTGGACTGGACCCAGTGTTAGGATTTTGCTTCCAAACACTTAGTGGCTTTAGGTGGAATATGGAGGTCTTGCAGCTACAACTTTGGCATAGCACAGAAGGATGCATCCTTCACAAATGGAGGCTGGAGGCATTCTGCAATGCAGTGCTCCCCAAACTTCTTAAAACAACTGGCATATGTAACTGCAACTTGAGATTCTGTAATTCCTGCCTCTCCCAGCTCACCTCTCTCTCCCACTCCAGCTAGAGAAGCCTCAGAAATCCAGAGAGTTGTGTATTTTTCCTTTCTCTTCATGAAGCAGTCATTTCTAACAAGCACCCTACACTGTGGACTTGTTCTTTAATTTTGTGATTTTTTTTTTTTTTTTCCTCTTACAAGCACTGATTTGTTCCAAGAAGTGATTTCTGGCTTTTTTTTCCTGTTAGGTGTTTGACTTTGAATTGGCTAAAGAGGAGATGGCAACTATTCTCAGCTTTAATAGAAACTGGAGAGCCTGTGAAATGACCTCGTAAGTGGCACTTCCTTTTCTTTAAGTTATCAAGTTATCACATAGTTCAGTAAATGAAGTTACAGTCTTGTTTGAAATTCAGGATATGCAAATTCAATTTTCAGAGGGGTCATCCTCAAAATAACTTTCCAGAAGAAGATTTTTAAATGTTCATTTTATGAACCAAAACATGATGAGCACTGAGCAAACTTCATTTTCAGTTCAGTCGCCAAGAAACTTTGTGGCTGGAATTGCAGCAGAAGGCTTCTTATTCATAACTTCTGTTGTGTCCATATTGGAGGAATGAGCATGATGCAGGCTTAAAATCTTGATTAGCTTTGCTTGTGGTGCTTTGTCTTTCTTCCTTGTGACTTTTAGGTACATTACAAAATCTGTGTGTTCTTCAGGACTTGTTGGGAAAGTAGATGAACATTCAGAATATAATGTGAAGATTTGCAATGTGGAAGCCTAGGGCCAGATAGGGAATCTTTTTTGGAACGCTGCAAAAAAGGCCTTCCTGTCAGTAAACAGCAAAACCTTGAATTAGTTGTCTACAAAACACCTAGGTCACCTGAGATGCTTAGAGCCCAAACAACAGAAGGCACTCAAAATCTTTTCATTTGGAAATGCAATGTGTCACCAAGGGAAAGAGAAACAGACTTTGCTTTTTTACAGTTCATCTCTTCCCTTGGTGGTTCTTTGAAGTGGTTACAGGTGCATACAATGTCTTTGGGACATGAGATAATCTTTGCCTTTTTTTATTTCCTCCAGGTGCAAAACTCACAAGGGCTACCCTTTCAATGCAGAATACTGAAGATGGTTTCCTGCCTTTCTCCAGGCTTCCCAGATATGCTTCTGCTGTTGCCTATGAATTGTCTATGTAGCTTTTTCACTGCCTCAGACACCCTTCCACGCTCCCATTTTTTTCCTTCTTTTTTCCCCACAAAGATGCAGTAAATGTACTCAGTAATTTTGTGCTGTTTTCTTTTTTGGAAGAAGGAAATGCTGAAATGATTCTGAAGAGCACACTGTGTGGACTAGTAGATTTTCTTTGCCAAACAGCATGTCTGGAATTGGTAAGCAGAAAACATTGAGCAAGTTTGAATAAGCGGTCACTTTTATTTTGGAATACTGTGAATTGGAGCTAGTGACTATTGTCTGGAAGGACCAGGATATTGGCAGATGTTGCATAATGAGGAGGTCTGCTTTTTTTTCTGATGACTTTTGGGGTTGGTTTTGTTTCTTTGTAACACTCCATGCCTTTTATTCCCCTCTTAATTGGAAGTATAAGTTGATTTCTAAGTGGTTTCTACATGGGTAGCTCTTTCAAAATTGTATAGATCCTGGTTTCTTGGTGATATAAAAGCTGTTTTGCTTATAATAAAATACAGTTTCATTACTGTGCGTAATGAGATGGTTATTTCAGCAATGCTCTAATGGTAGTAATGCCGGAGCAGCTGTATAATATCAGCTGTCTCTAGAGATTACACAAAAGCAGGGAAAATTACCATCCCCCACAAAAATCATCTGTTGATGTTGACTTCTTACGTGTGCCCTGGGAGCTGCCTGCTGTTCTCATGCTTGAACTTGTGGCCGATGAGTCTTTTTTTGCCTCTCTTGAAATAGATCTGTTTTGGTTCTGACAACCCATAGAGGCATGTTTAATTCAGTTTTTATTTTACTGAGGTGATAGTATATTTTGGCTAGTAGAAAACTCATTCCACTGAAGACTTGAAGCCTGCACAGCATCCTATGGGATTGTTTTAACAAGCAGTAGAAAACGTGCCCTCTCCAGCAGGGAGATGCAGGAAGGAATTCTGTGCTTGTACAGGATACCATTGGCAAATGTAGTAAAAATGGGTTTCCAAGAAAATCCTTTGTCATTGAGCTAGCAGATCAGAAACTTAATGCTTTGGTCAGGGAGCACATAAAAACAGGCTGATAGTGAACTTCTGGTATGTGAGGTGTGTTTGTCCCTTTGTGGTTTTCAGGATTCTTGCACGTAGTGGTTTTAAAGCTGTTGCCACCTGAGAGCTGCTGCTCAAGGCTGCTCGTGCATTTGGGCACTGGTAAAAGCAGTGGCTGATGTTGTGTGGCTTTCTTGCTTATTCCTGTGAGTTGTTTTTAGGTGTCTGAGTAGATCTGGGATGTGAATGGTCCCTCTGAGGAGGTTGTGTAGGCCTGGCAGAAAGGGAACACGTGGAAGAAGGGAGACACCAGGGCTGTTAATGCATAACCAGTCTAAATGGTAAGTGTAGGATTATGATTCCATAACTGCATAGCAAACCTTAAATTGAACTTGGCCAGGTTAATATGTTACATGAAGGCAAGTTGATAGCAAAGTATTTGTGTAATAGGTGGTTTGTTTCCTGGTTCTAATCAAAAGGAGTGTGACTAAGGAGTCACACTAATTTAAAATTTTTCTTTCTACTAAATATTAACCATTGCATTGAGGAAAGCAGATTTTTTTTTTCTAATTTTCAAAGTCTTTTTAAAAATCTTTCCTATAATGCTGAGACCAGAATTAGCATGCAAGATGTTTTTGGTCACAATAATTTACAATAGGCTGAACAGACAAGATTGAGTTAACTTAAAACATGAGGAGGAGAGAATCAGTGTCTGACTTGAAGCAATATGCTCCTCTAATGCTGATTCTTCTAATATAAGTTGATTAGAAATCACTTTAAATTCTGGGCTTAAAAGCACGTATAGAAGGCTTCAGCTCCGCAAGTGTTTTTGGGAATCTCTAATGTGATTAAACAAAAGCCCTAAGGCATCTAAAAAAGCCAGAAGAGCTGATGTTCTTTGCTTAGTGTCAGCTGTGACAGAAAACTGTTTGGGGCAATGTTGACTTGCTTGCAAATAACATTTTTGTGACAAGTGTGTTCTGGCAACAAGTTACATTGAGGGTCAGGGTTTCCAAAATAGTACATGAGGTTCTGTTAGTTTCCTCTGTTTTCATTTCACTGTAACTTTGTGAAAGCTTGTGCCTGAAATTTTCCATTCTGGAAGTAGGAATTTTACTGGAGACAACTTGGAGACAGACTCGTCCACAGCAGAAGGGAGAGCAGCGAGTGCTCGGGGGTGGAGTGGCATTGTAACAGGCGCTCTCTGTGTTTCACTGGATGACTGAGTGCGGAGGAATTTGGAAAGGGTCGTTCTGGGACACAGTGCAGCACTTCGCCGGCAGAGGGCTCGGATCTTGGTGAAGTACCAGAGTGGGAATGGAGGGAAAACAGAGAAGCACCTGAGTAATGATGCACAAGCTTGAACAGAAAGCAGGCTGTTGGCAGAAAGTGTGGGAAGGGATGGTTTTGCATTGCTTCTCCAAGGGTAGGTGTAATTAAGGCTGAGGTAGAGGAAGAGGCAGTCTTCCTTTAGTCTAGGTTGATCTGGGAATTGTTACAGTAAAATACAGTCTGTTGTACCCCCGTGCTTGTGCCATGCTCTCTGCCTACAAGAGCAGAGATTTCCTTTCATCTCCTGAAAGGTAAAGTGGAAAGATCAAAGAGTTCGATATCCGGAGCCTCGCATTCCTGCTAACTGAGCTCTTCCTGCTAAAACTGTTCACAGCATTTGTTTTTGTATTGTGATTTGACAGATCTCTGGGTTTCTGATCAAAGACATTTTTAAGGACAAATAGAGTCTTGTAGCTCTTCCAATGAAAAGTGGTTGTGTTTTGTTTTGTGTACTTAATTTAAGAACTTGTAGTTCAGCTCCACCTTGTCGGCCTCTTCCTAGACATTCTCAGGACCCTGCTGCAGCAGCTGAGCTAGTGTGATACTGTAGCACACCCTGGGAAGAGGATTTCCAGCCTACAGGAAAGATTGGGAGCAGCTAACAGAAAAAAAACCCGTATCTTTGGACCTGGTAGAATCAGTACTTGCACAGAATTTGTTTCACTTCCAGCTGCACTCACTGCTCCAAACGATACCAGAGTAGCAGGCCTTTATTTCATGTTTAAAAGAAAATGGCTCTCACAGGACAGATCCGTTTCTGTGGTAGCAAAGAATGATGGTGAACTGATTTATCAAGGAAAACAGGTAGAGAAAATCAGCAATTATCTCATTAGAGAAGGCAAGGCACTGTTTTTGCAAGGTTTTTTGTGTAGTAGAGCAGAATGCAAAAAGTATTTGGAACTGGCATCTTGCTGGTTTAAGGTAGGACTGCACAGATAGTCTGACAGGCACAGTGTGTTTGTTTCAGGTTGCAGTTGATATTCCTTTGAGAGAAAATGGATTTACTTCTGATATTGGAACACAAATACACAGGCCTGCCTGGCTGGAATCACTCTTTTTATGATGCTCTCTAATTTGGTGTTTGCTTCCCTCAGGGAAAAAGGAGACAGGACCCCCTCCTCTTGCTGAGCTCACAAGACTCTCAAATGCTATGGAATGCACTTGTTTCACAGTTGTGAAATCTGGGGCACAGGAAACTACAGTATTCAAACGGGGAAAAGAAAATCCTATCTTTGCGTTTTAATGTGTATTCACTGTGTTGAAGATACAATTAGAAATCTGGAGTCTTTTGTTTAACTGGGGCACAGAACAGTTAACTTGGGACAAATTATTTTCATTTCAGTCTCCTAGTTTGTAATCTACAAACTGTCAGTAACTCTTTTTCATCCCTCCCTCTGCCTCGTCCTTGGTTTCTTTAAAAGTACAGAGCCCTGCTTGTTCTGGCAGGACCTTGTTTATTTTCGCTGTGGGACAGCTCTTAAAACTCTTAAATAGGCCACATTGCTCTTGCATTTTAACTTGTTAAAGTGCATGGTACAGGCCCACTAGTACAAGCATCTGCAAACTCTATATTTTTTTGAAATTCTTGAGGAAAAAGAAAGCTGAATGCAAAACCTAGCTTTTCTGAACTGAAACAGGCCTGATTACAGGCCAGCTGGTAGTTGCTCATAAGAACAGCTGAACTGAATCAGACTAAATGTCTACATATTGCAGCATCTTGTCTCCAGCTGTGGTCAAAGCAAGCTGCTGAAGATGAGTAAATTGAGCACTGCAGTGGAGTGTTCTTTAAATATTCTGACAGCAGTTTATATTCTTTTATGTTTAACAGCCATCAGTTAACTCTTTGTTGTTCAGTTACCTTCTGAATCTGTTACATTCCAAGGGAATGATGCTTCACACTCACAGTTGATGAAGAATTGCTATCTCTTATTTGTTTCAGGCTTCTTTGCTGCTAGATTCATTTGATACTGCTGGTTTTTACTGTGGAGGAAATAACAACTGGTCTGTTTCCAGTCACACTTTGCAAGCTGCTCCAGGTTTGATAAACACCTGGCACAGCTCCTTGTACTGGTGCCAGGTCAAGGAAAGTCTTACTCTACTTAATTGCTATCTGTATAAATTATTCCTAGGCCACTGATTATCCTAATTAGTCTTCTGTAAGTCTTTTTCTAAGATTTAGAGGAAGGCAAGGACCAATAATTCTTGTGCAGGATTGCACACAAAAAGTTCATGAAATAGGTTTGTATGTTACTGTCTTTGGCTTCTCATTCAGTTTGCTTTTGAATGATGTTGGCCTCAGTGTGAGAGAGCCTGGAATTATAATAGATGGAAAACTTGAGCAGCGATGATCAGCAAGGAGTTTGGGATTTTTACCTATTGCTCATTAGCTGTGTTACCCAGTTTTCCCTCCAAAACACGGACATAACATTTTATGTTTTTCACCCAGCCCCCTTGGAACTTTTCATGAGGCTTGACTCTACCAGAATGGATGAACTCCACAATAAAAAGCTGAAGTCATGGGACAACACGTTGTGATACACAGACAAAATGCCAAGCTAAGGTGTTTTCATTTTACTGGGCTCATTGGCACAGATAATGTCGCTGCTGACTAGGAATGACGCGTGTGTGGGTTTGGTGTAAGAGCACCGTTGCATAGCTGATAGAAACTGAAAATTAATTTGGGGTACTGTAAACCTTTCCATACAGCTCCTGGCAGCAGGCTCAGAGTTGTGCTTGCTGTGAGGCAGCAGCTCTCTTCTAGAAAGTTACGTTTTAAATAGGGCTGTGGCTCTGCTGCAAAACAGGGGGCTTTATTTCCCAGTAACTGACACCACCCAAATTCTTCTCCTTTTACCTTTACTCAAGTCTCTGCAGCTGAAAAAAATCTATTGTCTCTGAAACAAATGCACAATCTCTGGCTTCTAACTTGTTTTGAATTTTTTACTATTATATGGCTACTGTGATCATCTAGTCTGACTTCCTGCCTACCATGGTCTATAAACATCCTGTAAATAGCTTCAAGTCTGATAGCTGTGATTAAATTGGAATGTGGTTAGAAAATTCCTATGAAGTAGAGAATATTTCAAGACAGGCTGTATGCTACAGCCTTAAGTGGGCATTGCTGCTGCAGATTGACAAGTGACCACAGGCTGAATGCCTGGGAGCAGAGCACCTTCCACAGATTTCACTTTCTAGTTTCATCTGGGATGATATCCTGCAACTGGCCTTTTAAATGTAGCATGTTCAGGAGGAGAGAAAAAAAGAGAATGCCCATTATAGGCACATTCCTGTCCATATCACTGCATTATAACTGTTCAGTGTTAATTCCTGGCAGATTTTGGAGACCTCTTTCTTCAGAAGAGCTGCTGTAGGAAATCCAATTTGATGGGAATTGCTCTGTTGTTTCCAGGACACCTGTTATTCAAACATCTTGGAAAAGTCTGAAGTAGCTCAAAGATATGTCATCACTTCCTTTATCAACTGCAAAGAAAAGCAGTTGATTTTCTAGTGTGTATTGTCCTTCCTCTCTGCAGGCAATGCTGAGCCACGCTGTTCTTATCCTGGGCTGCAAAAGCCTAAAGCAAGTACAGGAGTTTTGGGTCAAGTGTTAAAGAGCAAGAAGTCTTGATTAACAGACACCTCATTAAAACACCAGCATGGGCTGCAGCAGCACTGACTTTTTTTATTTTTTTTTTTTAAAAAACAGAGAGAACGACATCCAGAGACATCCTCTGAGTCAGAATCCAAGCAAACAGTACCTAGGGAACAGTACAGGAGAGTGAAAATCTACTGTTGGCTTCTGTGAAGCTGCCCAGCTTTTCTATGTGCTAAATATGACAGTTGCCAAACAAAATAATTCCTGTGCATCTCCTTTATCAGACTTTGGATTTTCTAGGAGAGAGTCACAGTCTTAACTGCAGCCATTCTACTGATAAAGGCAGTATTTATATATTCTTGCAGATACTATAAACCAAACATACAAATCTCCTACTAGTTTATTAGTTTTTAGCAGTTCATAAATAGGAAACCTCATTAAGAGCTCCTGAATCATAATTCAGCAGTGTCCTCTGAAGAGCTTTGTCTGTTACACTGAAATTACTGAACTAAGCATCTCAAGCAGCATGTCATCTCATTAAGATCTTCTGATAAATGGATTGGCTTGTACTGACAATTAAAAGGTAGTGTATTTATTGATCTTTTGTCCAAAAATTAATCAGAGAATTTAAATTTTCTCTAAACTTTGTCAGGATTTATATTTATGACAAAGACTGGTTTTGCCTAACCTGGGTTTATTGAAATTCTTTATCATTACTAAATTATATGAGAATATATATTTTGCTGCAACTGAAAATTGTGTTACAAGAGCAGGCAAAGGACTGATACAACTGGTTGATAAAAAGGGAAGCAAATGTATCCATGTTCAAAGGTTACTCTTCAGACTGCCTGTGAGCTACCTCTTCTCATTTTTTGATATATATTCGCCTTCTATCATTAATTAATACACAAACTATTGCAAATTGCTTGAAACAACAATAAGTGGTCTGGATCCCTGGAGGATCTGAAGCTGATGCCTATATCAGTCTTCAAAAAAAGGATAGTCCTTGTGATTTTTGCATCTAGAAAAAGAGAGGATGATTAAAACATTTTAAGGATATAGTTTTAAGGAAAAGCTTTTTTTCCCCCTGGTAAAAGAACTAAAACTGAACTACATTAAAACCACATCTATCTGTTTAGGGCACCCAGGGCAGCAGAAGTGAATGCTCTGTTATGTTTGCATGTATCAGTGACCTCCTTCTCAAAGGATAATGTATCTTTTGCTCAGGTGAAATTGCCAAAGTTCCCTGAGCTGTTAAACCTCTCACTTGGGCACTCCCAAGCCCACAGGATGCTGTCAGACAAGTGGGTAACCTGGGAAAACGGAACAAAATGCAGGTCTTGGTGAGTCTGTTATCTAGGCACTGCCTTAATAACGTTGGCAGGAGTACATAGGCACAGCTCTTCCCTTCAAAAAAAACTTACAACTCTCATTCTTAAAATGGAGTTTATTTACTCGGACTGTCCCTTATGTAAAGGAGCCAAAGAAAACAGGGAGGAAATTTGCTGCTTATTTATTTTGGAATTTCCAGCTGATTTTGACTTTTAGACAGCAGTTTGCTATGCATCCAATACAGGGTCTCTTAAGAACATTGTGCCTGCAGAAATCCCAGTGTTCCCAACCTGTGCAGGACAGGCAATGCTCTAATCAACCCAAGTTGGCTAAGGCTCCCTCTCTTTTTATTTTTAAGTGGGGCTATCAAATAGTGTCTGTTAAGAGGATATCCAATGGTAAAGCCTGGAGGAGGAGGAGGAGGTACTCACTCGCTTAATGCACAGATGCGATAGCGCTTCTTGAATCCAAGCAGGGTCTCCATCTCCTCTTTAGTCAGTTCAAAGTCAAACACCTGCATCAAGGTGCCCAGCAGCTGGGTTACTCCAGTTTGCAATGAGACAAGAAGGTTTATTTGCAGAAAGAATACCAAAAGCAGGCTGAAGCACGAGGGAGTGTGCAGCGGGCACCCGTGTGTGGAGAGCACTGGATAAATGTGTAAGGGTACAGTGCTGGTGGGGTCTGCCTGCATCATAATTGTGTCACAACGTGGAAGACTTCAGCTCTGACCTGATGTGTTCTAATGAAGACTTGGCTCCTTACTTTCAAAGTGACTTTTTGTGTTCATCGTAACCTATGTGGTATCTGACAAAGGTTTTGCCAGTTCTAAGTTTGAGGGGGGTGGTTTTGCCTGTGTAGTTTAGTACCACTAATGACTCTGTAGGGTACCCTCTTACCTTAAAATTTTCTTCAATATGCTGTGGAGTGACAGATTTGGGAATTACACTCACATTTCTTTGAATCTGGAGCCGGATAAGCACCTGCAGGAGCACACATGGAGAGTTTAGAGATGAGACGCGCTGCCTGTCTTCTGCATGCTGAAAACCAAAGATGCCTGCATGGTTACACAGAGCAGCTCTCTTGGTAATCAGAGAGGGTTCACAGAGGAGCAGAGCTACCTCAACCCTTCCTAATTACTACATGAGCTCATTAAATCCTTATCCATCTCTGAAACTGAGATGACAGCATGGGAGTGCATTGAGCAGGAGTTCAGGATTGGCAGGGATGCTGTGTGGAGAGGCAGCTGGTGTGCCAGTTAAAGCCCAAAGCCACGGGTACTCTTCTGTCTATCACTAAACTAAGGTAGAAAGAATATTTTTATAAAGCATTAAACTGGGTACAAGACACAGCTGGAACCCCATATTATTATTCCGTAATACCTCTGTAAATAGTTACTTTAGCACAAGTAGGAAGAATACATGTCAGCTGGGAAAATAACTCTGACCAGTGTTAACCTGAGCTGGGGTTTTCTTGTGCTTGAGTGCAATTTCCTTAATTTGAGGATCATCAAAAAGGGAAATATGGTCAGGCTTGGACCTGTGAAAATAAAAAGCAGGCTTCAGCAGTTGAATGCCCTGTTGCTTTCTCCCTCAAGTCCCTGTATCGTAAGACCATTATTTAAATGATTGAAAAGCATCATCTTGCACACTTTAATTTAACATCTTGTTACTTCTGTTCCTGCCTTCAATCTTTTATAACAACTGAGCACATGAGAAGAGGCCTGTAGTTTCTAGTAAAAACAGGTCTCTGTAACACATTTATGTCCAGCCTGGGATCAGGCTGGGAATTTCTTTGATCCAGATCTCAAGAATTTCATCTTGTCCTTTACAAGCACAGCTGCTCTGGCAAACTCCCTGTCCTGGGTCAGAGAAAGCCATGAAGATGGGAGTAAAAGCAAAATTTCTGCAACTTACCCATTTAAAACTTAATCCCTTTGTCTCAGCAGGACTGCAAAGTTGCTATTTTCATAAGCATCTGCTGCTTTGGTTTTTTGTTTGGTTTGTTGTGGGTGGGTTTTTTTTTTTTTTAGTTCAGAAATTCTCCTGCATGTTTAATAAGCTCACCAGAGCTCAGTTAAGAATTCTTTTCTCTGTTCTCATTAACTGATTGATCATTTTTCTTTGAAATATGAAACTGTAGTAGCAGCACAGGTATGAATTAGTGGACTGAATATCACAGTAAGTGTGAGGTTTCTGTAGGTGTGATTTTCAATGAATTAGTAAATCTTCTAATTACAGTAGTTATACCCTGAGGTTTCATCCACATCCTAAGACTGGTTTACTGCATTGACTGCAATCTACATCTAAGAAAGAAATCTCACAAAACATTCTTACCCTGGCCAGTTGGGTGCTCCAAGGGGACAATAGGCAGTGACAGAGACCCCTTTGGATTGGCAAAACTTAATCAGCTCTTCCTGAGGAAGATAGGGGTGGCTCTCAATCTCAAAAAAAAAAAAGAAAAAATTAGGTTTCACCTCTCAGAAGCAGAAGATACTTCAAGGTTTAGCATCAGTGTGGTGACCTACCAAGTGCCACATCAACTTTGAAAAGGTGGTTCTTTTTGCAGGTGTGGGGTTTTTAAGGGACTTTTAAGAGATGTTGCATCCAGTGCAACACCGCAGGCAGGTGTGATGTCAGTACTGAGGAGCTGGAGGACAATTTACCTGGTTATTTGCAGGTTTGTGTCTTAAGCCTGGTTTGCTCAGGAGCCGATTGATCTGTTTGCAGTTGAAGTTGGAGACTCCAATAGCCTTCACCATTCCCACATCCACGAGCTGTTCCATAGCCTAGAAACACCAGAGAATTGGACTGCTACTGAATTAAGTTCTTTCAATTTTTTAATCTGGAAAAAAAATGCCCACACAAAAACTTCAGTGGTAAAAATCTTCCTGGCTGGGCTCCTCTCTGTGCTATGCCTTTAGAACAGTACATGAATGGTGGGGCTCTGGTCAGACTCGGGATCTCACATCCTGTGTCACCATACAGATAAATATTCATTACAGCAATATTCACACAGTTCCTAAGCTATTATTACTTCAGTAAAATATGAACATTTTGAAATATTATCCCCAGGCAGACCTTCATATAGCTGAAAGAGTTTCTTTTAGGGTAATTCCTCAGCTAACCAAATAATCATCCCATAACGAAAAGCACCTTGTTTGGAACAGAGCAGCTCAACAAGGAGCTGTAAGGAGACAGCTAGAACAGGATGGATACTGATTATCAACACTGATTAATTTCCCAAGAGAGATGTACCATTTAGCAGCTGGATTGTAGGATAAGCAGTGCTGTGTTTGCCCTCCGTCACCTATTTTCTTTCACACTAATGAGCAATAAAATAGCCAGACAGCCCTAATTAGATTGTCACATCCAGCAGAAAAGAAACAGGAGAAAATAACCTACTACCAGCCTTTAGAGCAGCAGATACCCTTCTTTCAAAGCAGAAATAATTTTCATTTGAAGTTGCTGTGATAAGCAGCAGCCTGAAACATCCACTTTTTTCCTCCAAATGAGCAACAAAAATGTGCCTTATTCTTCATCTGACAGAAGGCAGAAAGCACCAGTGAATTCTTCTGACTCTGGTGAGTGTCTTGTCTGCTTTTGGCCTGGCCGTGCTGAGCACATGATGGGAGTGGAAGGGAAAGGAAGCCCAAACTATTGGCCAAGGAGGAATTTGAACTCGTGCCCGAGCCTGGTCTCCCATACAGCCTGTGCTGCACACAGAGCTTTAGCAAAGGACCTTGGCCAAGTTCCACTGCCTTCTAGAGATGGAAATCTGGCTGCTCTGGTATGTTGGCACAAGCATTTCAGCTTTCCTGGGCTCTGGACAGCTCAGGTACAACTAGAAATGAGCATGGCTACAACTAAAGCCACCAAAAATTGCCCAGAGAGTGGGGTAGGGACGAGAGCAACAGCATTTGTTAGCTCAAGCCACTGCAGGGTACATGCACAGCCAAAGATTTCCTCTTGTCATGCCAACCCAGCCAGTTTAGTAAGCAGTAGATATAAAAATACCTGAATTTTGGCACAGTGACACAAAAAGGAGCCCAAGGACACAGAGAAATCAGCAATCTCAAATATTTTATGTCAGAAATTCTCTCAGAATAATTCCCACAGTGGGAAGCTTGGAGTTTTCAGTCTGTTGTTTCAAACTAGCGAGATATTTTTGGCCTGTAAATGAATGTACCTCCCACGTATCCAGAAAATCTGCATTGCTGGGAATGATCATGCCGTTTCCATCTGCAGGAAATAGCTCCTCTCCTGCCTATCGGCACAAAAAGAAAAGCAACATTAAGGTCAGATGAATTATAAGTACTTAAAGAAATCACTTAGAAGTTTGGGCAAGTGAGTGCAGCTGGAGACACTGAGCTGGATATCCTGACTTATGTTTGTGGTGGGGTGAGATGTGGCCGAAACGAGTAATTTGTACCAACAGAGTAATCTTCAAGAAAATCTGCCTCTTGAGACTCTGTCCTGCAGGCAGAGGAAGGGCAGGCACTTCTGTGTGCCTCAGTCAGGTTGGGAGAAGGCCAGGGATGTCACACGATGGGGAAACGAGGATTTATTTAACCTGGGGGTAGAGAGAGAAGAGAAAAATCGGAACTGTGTAATTCACATGTTTGGTTCTGGGTAAGGAAATGGCAGCCAAAGCCACGCTGTCACAGGAATGTGATCTGGATGGTAATTTGATCCATGACTTGGGAATGCTGTGCAGGGAAAAGTAAGGTGGTTTTTGTACTACAAAACCTAGTGTAAGCAGCCATGACCTTACCTTTCCTCCTGGGCTCTCCCTGCAGGGGTTTATCATTATGTCCTAATGAGGGTTAACAACACTCCTCGCTGGAGAGGATCAAAGTCTGGTCCCAACGGCAAAAGGGGCAGAGCCCTGAGAGATGGATCCCAGGAGTTAAAGTCGCAATACCTTGAATCCCATGGGAGAGTGCATCAGGTAGAGATCCAAATAATCCAGCTGGAGGGCAGCAAGTGTTCTCTGGCACGCCTCCTTCACCAGGGATCTCTCGTGGAAGGTGGACCACAGCTGTGGGAGAACACAAAGCCTGGGAGCTGTGCTCTCCTGCCCTCAGAATGGCAGAGCATCCCTGGCACAGACAGAGGCAGCTCAGGATGTGGCACATCTTCTCACCTTGAGGAAGTGCCACTTGTGTGCACCTTATTTTGTTTGCGGTACTGTCAAGTAAGTAAAATGAGAACGGGATACTCTGAAATTCCATCAATTATTGCAACAATTAAAACAAAGAAAATAAGTGAACCTGGTGAAAATCGACCCACCAGCTTCCAGCAGATAGAAGTTACTTTATTTTTCCTACCATTGTTGTTGGGGGAAAAAACAAAACAAAGC
>VWPU01011645.1:115000-183937 GCA_013398955.1 Callaeas wilsoni | reverse complement strand
GCACCGCACCGCAGCGGCGGCTCGGCTCGGCTTCGCCGCGGGCTCAGCTATGCGTCGGCTGCTCGGGGACAGGCAGAGACCCCGCCACTGACAGCGGCCGCTCCCTGCGCTCCACATCACGTTTGTCTGAGGCGGCGGCAGCAGCAAGCAGAAGGACCTGGGCATTAACTATCTCGACTTGGAGACTTTGCTTTATTTTTGGTTCTTGTCCTTTCCCGTGGAACCAGCAGTCTCTCTCGAGCTGATCCTCCTTTAAAAAAAAAAAAAAAAAAAGAGCGAGAGAGGGTGGTGGGGGGGGAAGAGCAGCTGGAGTTTCTCCTCAGCTCGTTTTGACTTTTGTGGACGTGGATCATCTGGACTGGGAAGGGAAGCCGCGCGGCGCTGCTCTCCCCTTTCCCACCCCCTCGCCCCTCCAGCAGCCTGGGCTGCCGTCTCTCCCCCGAGCAGGACGGGAACTTTTATTTGCAGCTCGCAGCCCGTGGCGAATGGTGGGCATCTCCGGTCCTCTGCAGTGTGAGTACGGGCGCGGGCAGGGCTGGGCAGGGCGCGCCAGGGCGGGGGGAGCCCGAGCCCCTTTTCTTTCCCTTTCGCCTCTCCCGCAGGGCTCCCCGGGCTCTGAGGGGCTCCCGTGGCTGTAACTAACCCAGGCGGACCGGGGCTGCTGCTGTGCCCGGGCCAGGTTAGCGCTGCATGCAGCCTTACACGCTCTGTCCCCGGCTTTACAAACTAGCACCCCGGATACTGCTCAAGAGCTCAGAAACCAAATAACCCAGTTTCGCAGAAAATAACCCTCCCGGGCATATATTATAACAAAGCGTCAGATTTCTGTCTGGATTTAGGACTTGCCTTCTTTCCTGCCTGCCCTCTCTCCAGGCTCTAGCGCTGGCCAGTGTGAGTTGGAGTGGCTGAAATATTTCTGATGGGATTGTTTTGTTTCGCTTGTTTGTTTCACTGCAATCATAGCAGCACTGGCAACATCTTTTCGGACTATTTTGAAATAAATATTTTAGGCGGTGCACGTCGCCTTTAGCTGCACCGCGGTCTTGCAAATAGCTTGTTTCCTAAAACGACAGGATAACGTTAGGGATTGCATTTCCAAAACTGCAATACAATGTAACTGTATCATCTCGTCTGGCTGAGCTGAAGGGTTCGATTCCATAAATTCGCAACAGACCATTGATAAGAGAGATTGGAAGGATGAAAACCACATTCCCGCTTATTTAGACAAGCCTTTGACTTTTGCCGAGTTCGAGTCCTTTTGTTAGTGCCAAAGTTGAGAAATTTGGTTTAGGGCAGGGAAGGTTTTGCCACCCTAGCAGGAGCACCCGTGACTCCGTTGCAGAGTTAATTTATAGCGAACTAGCTGTCGTTCCTGTACTCTGCTCCCCTAGATGTTAGAGAGAAACCGAAAGTAACTAATCGGACGCAGCTCTTAAATCGTTCATGCTCCAACCAGGAGCTAAAATGATACTTCCTTCAGTTCACTGATAAGTTTAAAGGAGGGAGGGGGAGAGTATGGGGAGCCGAAGCAGCCTCCCCCTCCTGCCCCCCAGGTTGCAGCCGGAGCCGGGCGCGGCGTGGACCGGACCGCCCTGCCCGGCCGCAGCCGGCGGCTCTCCGACATTGCCGCGGTGGGGAACAGACGCCTCGAAGCCGCTCGGGCTTCTCTGGGAGAGCAACCCTCCATCTTCCGATCCGCAGCAGGCTGTGCCCGTCATCCCTTCCTACCTCTGCCGTGCCCTAAATCACGGCACGGAGAGGATCTGTCTCTCGCAGCCGCCTGGCCGTGACGCCAGGGAGCCGGCAGCTCCAGCCCCGCAGACAGTTCGGGAGCGGGCTGCGGTCTGCTGAGTCCGCGGCAGCAAGTCTGCGAGAAAGAGCTGCCTAAGTTTTGCACTGACAATCGCAGCCGGGCGGGAAGCGCCTGCCTTCGCCTGCCAGTGCGGCCCCAAGGTGCGCAGCGCACGGCTGCGCGCCCGCCTGTGCGGGCAATGCTGAACGCGACGGGGGCGCAGCACGGCGCGGCAAGGGCTGCGCAAGAATGGGTATATACCTCTTAAAATCAGCCTGTGGGAGCTGCCGTGCTGTCTCTGGGAAAGCAGCAAGTGCCAAACGCTTGGCTATTGGCGTAGCCCTGGCTAACTAGAAGAATGTCCTCTGAGTCCTGGTATGTACAGCCAAGCGTTTGCTCCAGCAAATACTCCTGTGCTTAATGTAACGCTGACCCCTTTAACTTTTAACATCGCTTCTCCTAATTAATCTGTTCAGGCCCCAGACTTAAATGGCTGTCCACAGCTGCTGCAAATTGATTTATCCCCTGATGGTGGTCCGAGTTGCTGACCAAAGCAGGATTTTTTTTTCTCCCCTCCCCATTTTTGGTCTACTAGTCTGTTTTGACTTATTTCCTACTTACAGTAATGCTTGCATGCTTTTTGAAGGACTTAGAAAATATTTTTCATTGACGTGTAGCTAGAAACATAATTATTGTATTTGTAAACACAATATGTTGGGGCTAAGGGTGAGTATAATTTATTTAACTACACCCTTGAAGCCTTACATTTCCGTCTCCATTTCTGCATCCTGACAGATGCAATGGAAAGTTTAAATAAGCAACTTTGTTAACTGCAGTTTGAGGCAAGATGTGAAAGACATTTTTAGAGTTGAATTCTATTGTCCAAGTTTTCTGTTCAGCTTTTCTGTTAACGGCTTAGTGAATCTGGATAGGCGAGAGGACTGAAGGTGTTTTCTAATGGTTGTTAGAGCTGATGCTTGACCTTTCCATGGGAAGTCTGAAAACCTCATTCAGTTTATTCTGGGCTGATTTCCTTAGGAAATCCAATATGATCAGGGAATTTCCTTCAGCTTGTTTGAATGGTAGAAAAGTTGCTCCATCTTGTTTGTGCATTTTGGTTTTAGCACTAGGTGTTTCTGTGGCTCCCCATCAATAGGAAGATATAGGAAAAAGACATGAGTATGGCTCACTCATAACTGTACAGTCTGTGAAAATATGAAGTTGGCAAAGGCTTTGTTAGGTTGCAGTGAGATTCACTGCAGATGTGCTGTAAAGGTTTTTAATGAGGAACTTACACTATGTTTGATAATTGATTAATTCTTAAGTCAGTTTCATCATATCTGAACCTTCAGTATAATTGCTACTATTTTCAATTACTGACTCATTTTCCTTCACTGTCGTGGGAAGCTTAGCCATGCATCAGTACAAGAAAACACCAAACTCCACCAAAAATCCAATGGACTCTTAAATCCGTTGGTGCTTCTGGCAAGCTGGAGCCGGGCGAGGGGTACAAGAGATGACAGCAGGACTTCTTTCTGTCCTGTGCTTGCAGAAGGGTGAGCGTCTGGGTTCTTGAGCCACGAACATGCTGTAGGGAGACAAGAACCATTCTGTTTGTAATGGAATGCAGACAGCAGTGTTAGGTCACTGCTTCCTGGCAACTGCTGCACAAGTTGTTTTTCTTCAAAGGCTTTGAGCTTTTAAATAGTTTCCAAAATCTTTTTAAGTAAAACACTGCCTTCTACCATTTTTGACCACCTTAACGTTAACTTGTTTCGTGCCTAAATAATGGACCAGTAAAACATCACACGGTGTCTCATCTGTGTACGCTTAACACTATGTATGCCTGTGTGCACATGGAGTTTTATACTGGGAGTATTGTTTTTGGAATAATGGGGGAGAAAAATAGCTCCACCTGGAGTGCTGGTCAGTGGATAGTTCAGGACATTCTTCCCTGTCAAATCCTGTTTCTCACTTCTCTGAAACGAACTTCAGACGACAGGCGTTGAATGCGAAGCTCGCCTCACTGAGGTACTGTGCAGACTGCAAACTCCTCATTGCCAGATGCTTTGGGTGAAATAGGCATCTGCAGTGTTTGCATTGGGGGTGATGGGAGAAAGGGCTTGCAATTGTCATTTTCAACTTTCAAATCCACTTGCCACAGTCCATTACTGTTAAATCTTTAGCTAATTGAATAAGGATATCAGTATGTTGCTATTGCAGGAGCTTCAGACTTTTTAGGTTGGGGGGTGGAGGAGAAGGTCTTGTTCTTTGTTCTGTAGAAACTTAAGTTGTCATGCAGAGATCAAGAAGACTTAATAGCTGAAATAAAACATGAATTTAGTGTTCTGAAGGGGCTATTTCTTGTGGTTTGGCTAAAGAAACGTGAAAAGGTAATTCTTTTTAATCTGGATATGTTAAAAAACCTTGATCCATGTAGTTAGTAGCAGCGTGCTCTTTTCCATACAGGCTTTAAAAACAACCTATAATATTTAAAAAGTTGAAACTGACACTGAATTTAGTCTAAGTAATGTCAGTGTAAATCCTTAAAACATTGGCTTCCAGGTTACATTGTCTTCATGTTGTTTCACATCAGAGATCTAAAACGGTTTAAAAACTGAACTTTTAAGACAACGGATCCTGGTTTTCCACATAGATGTTCCTTTTTAAAGAACTGCTTTTAAAAAGCAGTGTTCCTGTTCTTATTAGAAACTTTATTAGTTTAATATATGGTAGCACAAATACATCAGGAAGTAGCAGACTGTGTGGGTTTGTGGATAAAGAAAAATGAACAGCAGACGTAAAATCAAAGTCAAAATATCCTGTACTTTAAAAGCTTTTTATTTCCTCCCCTCCAAATCTTCATCTGAAAGACACTGACTTCCATCTTCATTTTTTTTTTCTGCCGTCGATACGAAAGTTTCCAAATAACGTTTAGACAACAGTGGACATTTTATTAAAGTAAACATTAGTTCAGTATAATGGAGGTAATTGTAAGTGATAAGAGCAGAGCAGGTTATCTGTGTGTTGTTTAAACAGAAGGAGCTATTTTGCACCATTTCCAGTAGCCATCTGTAGAGGAGAAGGGTTTGCACCTGTCTGTCCACACTAATTATAGATTAGGTCCAAAGAAATGAAATTCGAGTAGGCTTTCTCTTAATGAAATCCATAGTGATTTTATTGTAAATGTGTTTTGTGTACAGACGGTGATGGTTTGTCTGTGAGTAAAATAAATTGCTGTATGGCTGTTATGTACTTGTAGTTGTAAAGCAAGATACTGCTGCATTAACAAAGGTCCTGAATAAAAATGCAGTGCTCCATTTAAGTCCTAGGCTTCAGTGATGGCTCTAGCTACACTTAAACAAAAAGGTTCACTGTAGGCACAGTTATTTAGGGGTATGTTTCAGGGTAGACTTTTCAGTTATCATCACTTTCATGTCAATGTACTGGCATGTAGGTGGTCCTTTGGCTGAAATATGAGGCAGAAATGGTTTCATGTTAAATATGTACACACATATATGCAGAGTGTGTCAGAAATACTTTCCTCTGGTTTAACCTATATTATTAAAATAAAGTGGAAAGAGTGAGAAATGCATTCTGAAGTAAAAGGTCACAGGAATTTCTACCACATCTGTTTATAGTAATTATGAACATAATTAACATAAGAATTACAAGTGAGGTAATGACAAGCTGAACTATGAGATATTATGCCATAACAGTCATATGTTGGAATTCTCACATTATAGCACACTAGAATTCACATATTCAATGCAAGAAAGAAAATGTTAGATTTTTATCTATTTTAATGCTTCAAAACTTATCTGCCTGGGGCAGATGGACTTTCTGCTTTAGAGGAAGGTAACCCATTATTACAAGAGAGTCAGTTGAAATTAAGATTTCTAGCCTGCAGCTTGGACTTTGAGACAGCTGTGCTTATGAAACACCACTTCTGTTGCACATTTGTATTCTGATTGTATTTATTTTATTAATACACATTGTTTTATTTTTAAATGTGTTTTCACAGCAAACTGCTTACATTACGAAAGATCTTGGATTAGTTTTTCTTTAGAGTTTTATGATTTGAGTAATAAAAGCATGGTCAACATAGACAGAAGATGCACATGGCCTTGCAAGATGAGAATCTGGCAGATCCTAAATTAGTTCATGGCATGATATGCATGTATTTCGAGGAAAAGCTCCGTAACAGAAATACCGAAAAAGAGCAGTCTCTAATTTGTGTGTAATAGTTTGAAATAACATATGCAGAGAGAAAGCTCTGTATTACCTTGCAGGTTGAATTAATTAATAAGTCACTTTTTGTCAGAAATGCGTAGAACATACCATTAAGTTTAGGAGCTGAGGTTTCAAACAAGTTGACTAACTTTTGTAATATGACCTGTCTGATTACCTCTAAATATGGTTGTCACACAACTGACAACTGGAGGAAGTTGAGGGAGAAGTGGCGCTTCTTCAGGGTAAAAATATTGGCTGAGGAATGCATTGTAAATCTGACATATGAAAATCAGTTTGCCTCCATTGAAAAAAAATCAAAGACCTGGTTTTGCGATACGAACATTTGCCCAATTGCTGTCTTTCTAAGGCTAAACATATAGAGTGGTTTATGAAAAATGAAAAAAATTACCTTGTGCTATGTCTCAGTGATACCAAGAGGTTTTCGCATTATTGGATTAGTGGAGGATTTGTGACAGACCCCTTTTTATCTGACATTCATTGCGGTGACACGATTTTCACACACTTGCCCTTCCCCCATCTAGGTTCTGGTTTTCACTTTGTATTATGTGTCAAATTCCCTTTATTCCTTTTCTTGTGGATAAAACTGCTATCTTGGACGAGTGATTTTGGAAGGAGTTTTGCACTGAGCAATGCCAGTCTCACTTCAGCGTGCTGTCATTGTCCTCCCTCCTTCGTGGTGCTCCTCGGCCGACGCGCAATGGAAATGCGTTTCCTAACAAATAAATGTTGATTCCCAGGGAGAAACATTTTAGAAACTTCAAAACCTGAGCGCATAGAGGGCCTGGTGCTGGCATAGCTGTGCTGCTGGCTGGCTGTGCTCATGGTAGGCAGGCCAGGCCAGGCTGCGTTGCTGTCTCCCCTTTCTGTACCTTGTGCTAACCCTGTGCTCTTTGATGAATCCCGACAAAACAGCCCCTCCGTTCTCACAGAACCAGTTGTGAAGTGTAGGGACCTACTTCTCCTTATCGCTCATCCTCTGATGAATGATGCCACCACCACTTTGCTGCAGCAGTGCTGTGTTCAGGCTCTTACGCCACTGGTGAGAATGAGCAGGTTGGGTTAGGTAGGGACTTGGCCAAACTGGGAGCGGGTACAGTCTGGGACTGCACCGGGCCAGCGGCCGTCGTGATCCGTGAGGGATGTAGGTATGGTGTGTGAAGTGGGAGCCGGGCTGCAGGAGTAGGCATGGCCTGTGCAAGGGGAGCCGGGCTCCAGGCAGTCACAGGGACGATCGCCTTGGCGGCAGTGGCGGCGACCTCCGGCAGAGGAGACTTGGGGAGCCAGCGCTGCGCGACCCCTGGGAGGGTCCTTATCCCGGAGAGGTGTCGGGCAACTTCCAAAGCCGGAGCCGGGCCGGACGCCGGCCAGAGGGCAGCCACACGCAGACCTGGGCACCGCCGACTTCTCCCCCTGTGGGCGGCGCGGAGGTGGCGCCTCTCCTCGTGCCGGGCGCGGCCTCCCCGGGGACCCCGGGCCGGCCCCGGCCCCGCTGCCTCGCACATCCTCCGGCCGCCGTCTGGGCCGCGCTGATACCGTAATCGCCCCGATGCACGCCGCCGTGCCGCTCCCCCCGCGCCGGCGGGGCCGCGGAGCCGCGATGCTCCGTCCTTGCGCCGCAGATAAGCTGCGAGGCGCGTGAGGCGCACAAAGCCCGGGCCGCGCCGGCGCCTCCTCGTCCCTCCCGCCGCCGGAAGGTAAAATCTCCACCCGCGGGCGGGGGGACAGCCCTCGCCGCCTCACACCGCCCGGCCCGGCGCGGCTCCCTCGGCGCTGCACAAGTCGATAGGCGCGGGCAGAAGTGAAGATGTAACCGCTCATTATCTCCCGCCGGAGCGGGCGGGGGATTTACGGGCAGAGATTAGCCGGCGGGGAGACGGGATCTGCCTTTTGTTGTGCTGCCTCCCCCCGCCCCCGGGCAGCGCCGAGGGGAGCGGAGAGGGGCTCCCCTGCCGGGCTGGCCGCGGGGAGGGAGGAGGTGGCCGCAGAACAAAGGTGGCTAAGGGACCCCACTTTAAACACAGCCCAGGGGAGCGGAGAGTGCCGTGTCTGGGTGTTCGACGGGACGGGGTGGAGTAGCCCCGGCCTGGAGTGACAGCGGGGCCGAGGGGCTGTGGCAGCCCCGGCCTGTCACGCCGGAGCACCCACCGCTCACTCATGGGGTGGTTTCAGTGAAGGCTCCTAACTTCCAGAATCCCCGCAGAGGATGACACCGGGCTTTAGGAAAAGTGGCCTCTTTGCTCTTTTATTTTTTGTTGTTTCGGATGGACTTGCCGTGGTGCTTTTTAAGTTCTCTCCCAGATGAAGATGACTTGCATGCTCAGTGTGTGAACGCACGCTGGTTTAGCAAACGGCTTTATCAGTGGTCATATCTTAAAGCAACATTAAACAATTACCTTCATATTTAAAAGTTTGAAATATTTATACTGCCGTTTCACTTTGTCAAGTGTTTGCACAGATAGATATATAGATATGATCTGCTAACTAAAAGCCTAATTAGAATTTGTTTAAAGCCAGGGGGGCATGTATTCTTGTTGACAGCAGCAGATCGATAGGGTAAGACAATAGAGCCCCATTATTTTACTTCCATTGACTGAACATATTGACATTTCAGGTTTGCGATTGCCTCAGTGAGCATGATGAAACACTGAAATTCATGAACCAACTGTCTGGAGTGGCACATATATTACTGTATGTCATCTCTGCCTTCAGGTTACCTTATCACTGAAGCAGAATGGTAATGGATGGCAGCAGAGTACTTCAGGGGGGTGAGGGCTCCATCAGTTAAGAAGCTGACACATAGCAAGTTTCAGGAGTATCTTTAATTACACCTAGAATTATGTACAAAGGAAGATGGTCCTTGTTACCTGCTGCTGCGCTTCAGAGTTTACAGGCTCAGAAGCAGACAGGATAACAAGGTACTTATGTTTCATTTTTTATATACATGACTTGACACCTTTAACTTTTGCAGGAGCCCAAGGATTTCTGCTTGTCCTGTTTGCATGCTCGCCATGTTCACCAATGGCAGCATCTCAACCCAGTCTTGATGCTCAAGTTCCAGAGCATCTGCTAGACCTTCTCCCAGTCTGAAGACTGCAAAGGAAACAAAGAACAACTTTAAAATAAAGAAATGCCCTTTGAATTTCTCTCCCCTCAACATGTTCTAATGACAGTGCTCAGGGAAATCAGTGCAGTGAGACTGTAGCGGAATGATACATACATGCATATATGTATATTCATATATACACACACACATTTTTTCCTTGGTATAAGCACCATAAAAAGAAATGTCTGTGCAATATGTGCACATGAATGCATAATTGTGTATATCAGTTTATATGATTGCATATAAATGCATATATAAAGAAGACCCCTGTCTGCAGAACATGCAAAGTGTTTATTATTTCAAAGGCTTTCAGATCATCTGTAAAACCTAGCTGACTATAGAATGAAACCCATCAGGGTAACACAGAGATAGAGATTGAAATTAATTTAAAGCAGACAGAGAGCAAATACAGAACAGCCACTACGATTTAACTAATTTTTAAAAGTAAGTGGAATGAAAATATAAAATGTATTTTGTGTGCCATCTACTCAGCAATTGTTGCCATCAAGTGGACTGACGATGCCCTTTAAGATGGTAAAAAGAAAACTAGTCCTTTATACCATTTTCCTGAAAATGTTAGGTTTCTGTTTGATCAGCAGGTGCTGTTGAGATGAAAGCCATGTGTAAATTTTCAGAAGGCCAAAAGTGTCAATTCAGAAAAGGAAAGTGATAAGAGAAAATGCAATCAGTTTTCCTGTTTTCAATTTGTGCAGGATTTGAAGAGCTGTTTTGTTAAACTGCTACATCTGCTCCAATATGAATATTGAACTACTTCCACTAAAAATAACACCCTATAATTTGGAAGCCATTGCAATCTTTTGTTAATGCAAGTGGGTTATTTGAAAAAAAAAAATCTATTCTGAAAAATCTCCTGCCTAATGTGCATTTTTGTTTATCGGCACTTTTATCTTCAGCAGATAAAATGGCATTATGCAATTAGGACCATATCTATTTGAACTGGAAAAATGACACTGGATAGCTGAATGTCACTATGTTGGTAAAAGGATTTAACTCGTACTTTTAAAATAATTTTATTAATAAACTATGATTGTATCTTAAAATGACATGTGGCTGTTTCCCCATTGCAGCAATAAGCTTTACTTACTACTGAGGACCTTGAGCAATGTAAAGGATGTTCAGAGTATGACAGAACATTCTTTGGCTCATTTCATTCCTGATACACCTGCAGATCTTAAGTTTAGGCTCATCAAGGACATTTTAGTTAATGGGGGGATATTGGAGTAACTTTTTCCATGGTAAATGAAATGACTGAATCATATTTGAATGCATATATACAAAAATATTCACTGCTGTGGAGTTGTTAATCCAAGTGAGTTCTACAACTTGGAAAGCTTAGTATTGGTAGAGCATACATTTTCTATCATAAGCATCTCTGGAGAACATAACATTGTTGCTTTTTAATTACAAAAAAGCCCAAACTAACAATAACCTAGTGGAAAGGATATGTGCTTGTTAATTGTATAAATAAGGATCTAAATGAACAAGGGATAATTCACTGTTACATCTACGGAGCCCTGTGTACATAACATGAGTAAATGTGCAGAATAGAATGAGAGTTCTTATCGCTTTATTTCACATAGAGAATTACCTGGTTTTAATATTAGAATGAGTTATAGCTGTTGAATTCTAATCTAATCTAGTAGTCAGGAACTAATTTTTTTTGGTAGGTGTCTGCATGGGAAAGGGCCTTGCTGATGCTTCTGTTTGGTTTTGCAATTGGATTTGTAAGCTTTTGACCTTGGGGGATTTTCCTCAAAGTGATCTACAGATCAGAAATAATTAAAATTCAATAAACTGAAATTTAAATTTAGAATGGATTCTCTGTGAGATCCGTGCTTGTGGTATGTTGTCTAGAAGTCTGTGGCATGTCTACTTTATAGTTTGTATTCCCCAGCATAACTGTGTGCACACATGTGCATAAATTTATGTTGAATGACAGAGGGATAATTATTTATACAGATTTTATCCAAAACTCTGTGCTCTCCTGAAACATAATAAAAAGCCTCCCTCCTCAGAAGAGTGTTTACATCCCATGACAGTCACTAGATTCAAATCTTCTCAACATGAAAGTTGTTTCCTTTCCTCCAAACCTTCTTTTCCCCAACAAAGCTAACCCTGTTAAACCTCACCTTCTGTGGGATGTATACATAGTTATAGACATATGTACGAGAAGTAAATATTACAGAAAACATGGTCGATTGGGGCAAAATGTCTGTAGCCTTAAATAGCTCGTGATATCTGCCAACAGCAGGAGCGGCGCTGAGGAGGCCCTACCTCGGCTGACCCGGGGATGTGAGAGCCTTGGGGAGCCTCGCGTTAGTGCTCCGTGCCTACGTGGGGCTTTCTGCTCGCAGATACTGCCGAGCAAATGCTCTGGCGCGGTGTGTGAGAGCAGAGACTGCCTACCTGAAGAGTTTCAAAACCAAAGAGCTTTTTACTTCGGTCGTGGGATTTTGTGGTGCTTTGCACAGGGGTTGGGGTGGAGTCCAGCCCCGAAAGAAAGATTATAGCTGGATGCAGGGTGTCCAGATTTTCTTATCTAAATGTTCTGAACACATTCATGGGAGTGCTCTGTTTTCTTAATCTTCGCCAGAAATGCTGCATGCAGTTTTGCTGTTCCTGTTGAATAGTTGCCATATTTAACTCCTCTGGTTGTGAATGGAAATGTGAATATGGAAAGAAATACTTTAAGGTTCCCTCTCATTTTCTGTAACTCACTTCGCGATGCCTGGAAAGGGAGGGCATCCTAGATACTCAGAAGTATTTCAGAGTACACAGAGAGAATTTAATAGAATTTCTGAAACCTGGGTTTGTTTATATGTGGATTTTGGGCCTGTGTGATATGGTGACTTCTTTAAGAGATACGTTTTTATACTCAGTATTATTTATTGAATGTGGTGTTCGTGCAAGTACAGTTGTGTTGTACAGAACTGTACAACAACAATATTCCTCAGTGACCCTATATCGTAACGTGCTGATTTGGGATCCTCATGGGATGGTTCATGATTTCTTTAATCATTTCGGAAGGCACTTGATTCATTGCCATTTTTATGTCTATGGAGACAGGTATACTCTGGCACATATTGTAAAGTAAATGTGCAAAGTTCATGGAGGATAGATAATAGGTTCTTTCGGAAATTAGGTTGCAGTCTGGAAAGACAGAAGACTCCACCTAGTGGAGTGGAATTAATATGCACATGGTGGCAGGCAGCGACGTGTAGTAAAATAGGTATCATTTATGGAGAGCCAGGTTGCTACAGACAGTAAAGCCCAGGAATTCAGACAAGCATCTGAGGCGATGGTTGTATGACCATTACAAATTGTACCAGACTGTAGTTACTTTTGGAGCTCTAGGAGGCTTATGTATGTCTGCCATGTTGGATGTTAATATGCAGTTTGCCTAAGTAGTAGGTATTACCACTAGCTTTTTTCTTTTGTGGTGACTTTTATTTGGAGATCTGCTGTCTATATTTTTTGATTTCTGATGGTGACCACACAGGTGCCTCTTTTGGTTGTGCCCCAGGTGTCATTTTAAATAGCTCGGAAAAGAAAAACAAACCAACAATTCAGCCCCTCCAAAATGACCATTTTTTCCCCACAGTTGCTGATTTTTCAGAATACATTTTCTGGTTTTTGCTTGTTTTACTTTGATAGTGGTAGTATCAGAATGTTGGTTCTGCATGTTGCCATGACAGGTTGTGTGGCATGTTGAGTAAAGCTGTGTGTGCTTTCTGGGAGTCACAAGGTTTAACAAACTCTACGATGAAGCATCAGATTATATAGAGTTTTGTACCTGTGCTTTGCTGTCCATTGGTTTGGGCACTTTGTGCTATTGGGATGTAATAAAATGAATTTTAAAGCTGGGATGTAAGTGAACACCCAACTTGAGTAGCAAAGATACTGTCCTGAAATCCTCTTGGAAAATTCATCCTAACGTTGAATCACACGTGCATTAGACAAGGTCAGGATGAGAACTCCCTGAGACCAGCTCAGGCTTTGACAGTGAGAGGGTGAGGCTATTGCCAGAAAATGGGATGATTAGGGTGCAACAGAGGAGACAGAATGCTGCAAAGGATATTTGGGAAGAGTGCTCCAAAGGAGCACTTCCAGTGAAGTCCAAGTGGGGTTTGTTGCCAGAGCCATTAAAGCATAATGGTGCCAGAAAAAGCTGCCAACAAATGGGGGAATCATGGCACCTGTGGGTGTGCTATCAGTGGATGGTACTGCCAGGATGATCTTTTATTTTATTTTAATGGTGACATTGCTAAAAGTATTTAAGGGTAATGTTAGAGAAAGTGTTTTAGTGAGTGAAGTCACTGAGTTCTAGGAACCATTAAGCAAAACCTGTTTCATGACTCTGCTATTTATTATTTTAAAGCTTGATGGCAAACCACTTAATGCTGGAAAAGCAGGCTGCAACCTGTATTAAAGCATGCTACAGGTGGACAAGAAAACCATCCTACTGAACTGAATAGCCCAAGGTAGTTTCTGAATGTTGTACACATTTCATGTGCACCATGATAAATTAATGTAACTCCATGGATCAGCAGAGCTTGTAAACATTGAATTAAAGTACTGGAGCTCAGATCTTCCGTGGTACTCCCACGCCCAGTTCGCACTGAAGACAGTGTTTCTTTAGTTTAAATGCCTGTCTGAGCAGCTGGACCTTCAGGCTTTCTGTGCTCCCATCTCATGTCTGTGGTCTTGACAATACTTTTCTGGATCTGTTCTGAGACTTAGATCTAGATCTCTCCCTAATAAAATGGGCTAGCTCAGGTCTCAGTGTAAAGCAAGGCATTCATTTTGAATTGTAAACCACAGACTTACCTGACAAGACTGCCACATAATGGAGAGAAAAAGCCTATTCCTTCCATAATAATACTTGCAGATTCCTGTTGAGTCCACTGGGCCAGAATTCTCAACTTGTGTATCCCAAGAGCTGTTTTAAATTGTCTTTGAGCCAGCTGCCTGCTCCATACTTTTTCCAGAGAAGTGCAGTTACAGAAAATACCAGCTACAGTAATTGGAAGGAGGGGATCAATGTATAATTTTTCTTCCACATTTTGAGATTTATTGGTCCTATCCTCTTCACATGGGGAACTTCTGATGTCAATTTTCTTTTTTGTTTGTTTGTTCATTTGTTTTTAAGTCCAGGCCTAAATTTCACTATCTCTTAGAGAGCTATTATTGGCTGCTGTTGTTTTTATTATTCCATGGCTTCTCTGGGAAGAGAAGGATGGGGAGGACCTCAGTGACATTGCCAGAGCAAGTCATCGGTGGCCATGTCTGCCCCTTAGGAGGTCACAGGAAACAGGTGGCTGTGTTAATTGTCCTCACTCCCAACTCTTGTCCTTCCTGGAGGGAATTTAGAAGTGGTCAGGAAGTGTCAGGTCTACTGTGTCCCCCCAGGTTCACTACTTCAGGCATTCATAATAATTTGAGGTATGTGCCGAGCAAGGGAAACTGCCTGGGAATCCTTACTGTCCTTTTCAAGCTGAGTGGCTACCTGGCTGGGAGGGCGGAATGCTGTTGCTGCAGAGTATGTTTGGGATTGCAGCCGGAATCCAGCAGAATAACAAATAATTCTATTTTTTAAAAAAAAGCATTTCCTTATCATATACTGTTTTCTTTCTTTTAAGATATTAATAAAAGTCCTAGGTGAGCAAACGACAAAAACTCAAGAGATGCATGAAGTATTTCTGGAAATAACTCACCACTTTTATCTGGTGAGTCGAGGATGGGGAATGTCAGTGCATTTTCTGCTTAGACCAGTTTTAATTGTGTTTGTTGCAACTGCACCATCAGTATCCTTGGATCTCTAAATGGCACTCAGTCCTGTGCTTTGGAAAATCAGTTAGGGTCTTGCTACTTTATATGAGCTTCTTGTTAGCAGCTTGCTTGATTTTTTTAGCCGTGAAGGTGCACAGCATTGCTGAGTATCTCGCTGCAAATGTGGCACCCAGTGCTGTAAGCCAGATTTTGAATTACCAGTAATGTTTCTATAAAGTGTCTTTTGGAAAGTATTCACTCACGTTGGAAGTGATGAGAGTCAAATAATAAATATACTAGTTATTTATCTGCCATATGCATTTTGGGTGAAAACTCTGAGCTTCTGCTCAGGTGTACTCTTGATTTACTGAGACTTCTTGGCTGAATAAGGTGGGCTGCAGATTATGTGGCTGGTGAATCACACTGGTTTCTGAATCACTCTTAGAAAATACCAGCCTGAAATACTAGCAAATAATGAATACATTGTGCTTGGACTGGTACATTATTTAAAGAATAGCATTTTAAAGTAGAATATTTTGTAAAATATTAGTTTAAGAACCACTTTGCAATTTACTTCCATCAAACCCATTGTGCCAGGAAAAATACCTCCTTCAGAAGGGAAAAGGTGTCAGTATTGTGGAAGAATATCTGATTTTTATCCAGCTATTTGCTATTTAAGCTCCCTTCTTTTCAGTGCAAGGAGATCAGCTGACAACAGCAGCAACCAAATCATGTTTGCAGCTGGGCAATTACAGTAGACCCTAAGATCTGCAACTGTCAACCATGAACGCAGATGCCTTCAAAGTTCTGTTTTTCTTCCGTGTGGAAGTCGTTGGCATGGAACAGATGCCTTCATTTTGGAGAAACCAACCGCTGGATATAATTGGTTCTCTCTTGTCTTGTCCTCTAGGGACAGTCTCTCGCAGATGAAATTAGATGAGAGGAAAAAAAAAGACACAGGCACACACACTTGCACATGACATGAAGCAGGAGTTTTCAGGATCCCTCTCTGATTTGTCATGTGGAACTGTTTTCAGCTGGAAGATTTCACTCCATTTTTAGCACTCTGCACACACACATGATGATGATGCTATATGAAAAACATGCAAATGAAAATATGTATCTGGCCAAAGTTTATTATTAATCTAGGCATGCTTGTTTAGAAATCAGACAAGCATATCCAGCCCATATTACTTTAGTGTTAAATGTTGACTTCTGCAATATCTATTAGTGCTGCAGTCTCAGAAATTTAAAATTAAGTCTCAGAAGAGAAAAGATGCTTTAAAAACTGTTTTGTTGCAGTGGCGGAATCAAAGTATTTTATCAAATGATTTGGTATCTGTTAACATGGGAGGAAAAAAACAAGTAGCAGACTTCAAAATTCACCTAGCATTACAGAAATTGTGATTAAGAGAGCATCTTTACAGAAACTTCAGCAGAGTTAGTCTGATGGACACCTGTGATGTGATATTGCTGGGAGCCCTGTGGTAGGGTACTGAAGTGACTGTGTCCTCTTACAGCAGACACCTAAAATGAGCTGATGGCAAGTGGACTTAGAGGCTATAAGAGAGAGGGAGAATCTGCCTGCCCTGTGCCTGTCAGAGGGTTTCTGTCATCCCTTCTCTGCCCCGGTGTAACAGCTACCAAATCATTGTGGTTTGTGTTACTTAATAACACTATTAAAATAAATATATACCAACTTTAGGTTACCTTAAATCTTGGTCCTGCCTTGGTCTGGATAGGTGGTAGAAGGCAGTCGGCAGTTTAGACACTTGATATAGCTGGATAGCTGCCCCTTGCAGGGTCCTTTGTTTCCTGCTAACCCCCGGGAGCTGTGTGGGTGGAAGGCATTTGCAGGGACTTTCAGCAGGGAGAAGGAAGCCCCAGGTAAACTTGGTTTTGAACTGATGACTCCTCAGCTTTTATAAAGGAAGATTCTTTCTTGTAGGACTCCAGTACTGATTCACAGAACTTGAGTCAACAGTGTGCTTGCTCTTAGCATTATATTTCTGAAGAACCACATATTAAGGGGAAAATTTAACTGAGGAAGTGCTTAGGTGATGAAGGGATTTCTGGCAGTAACTAGGAAGTACAATAATGCTTGATTTCATTTGAGGCTGATCCTAATATTTGTAGTCTTTACATCCTATTAATTCCTTGAAAGATAAGCTGATACAAGAACAATTTGCTAGGGCCAATGGCTCTTCTAAAAATCTTGGCTCAGGTTATATCCCCCTTCTCTACACATATAAGATAAAAGCACTGTGAATATGAGGTTAACTGAATTCAAATAGAAGACTCTCTAGAGTTATTGCATTCCTTAGAAAATAAATACATTTCTCATATGGTTGAGATTGATCAAAAAAGTATTCTGTATGCCAGTGATTACATTCCCATCTGTGATTAAGGTTTTCTGTCTGCATCTGGTTTTCACATTATATTTCTGTAACAAGAATCCTTTATATGGCAGAGTTCACTCTCTGTATTTTCTATTAGCTGCAGCTTGAACTACTGCACGGATCGCAGATTTACACATGTGGTTTTCATTACTTCATACCATTGAGAAAAAGTAATATTTGTTTGGGAAAGTATGTTTTTCAAAATTTCCATGGTAATACAACATGTTGATCCTTTTTTATAACACTCATGTAAGACTACAAATTGTTTGAGGCATTCTGCTTTCAGTGAAGTTCAGACATTAGACAGTTTTGCATGTACATTCGAACAACAGCAGCAGTTTACAATTCAGGAAGCAAAAATACATTTAAAGAAGGAGATTAGTGTAGAATGGGTATAGCAAAATGCATCCATCACTTTGGAAAACGTGGCATATAGAAAAAACGAACATGGGCCTGAAACAAAGGAAGAGTAGCAAATTGATGTCTTCATTGTAAAGTGGATGACAGATTTTTTTTTTTTAAATAAGAACTTATTTACAGTAAGATGTTTAAAATCTTTTACCAGCCATGAAAAAGGAGTATGCTATTCGGCAGACAGAAATATTGAATTTTTATATGTTACATAGTTTAACATACTTGATCATAATTGTTTGTAGTCACCAAATTAGAAAAGGTTAGCAAAACATGAATACATCTTTACAGATGTCTGCTGTGTAACTCTGAACCCAACCATGATGTTAATTTAATATTCCACTATAAGACAGTATTTCAACCAGATTGTGCTATCGTCACTTGGTAGAAAACTTAATGTTTAAATGATCTCAGTGAAATTAACAGGGCCACTTGGTCAGTGGAGGATTATTCAGTTTTGGTAGGGGCATGGGTTTATGACCATAACAATCAGGTCAAACAATAACAACAATTCAGAGAATGCTGTACTCATTTATGGAAATTTAAAGTGTTACACAAAAGTCTGGGCAATTGAAAATTACACAATTCCTGCTGGGGCACAACTGAAAGGTAAATTTATTGCCTATGTAAGAACATTGTGACAGCTAGAGAATTGCATAAAAAACAAAAATAATTTTATAAAAGTAGTTATTGTACCCAAGTTGTGGAGTCCTAACCACATTTTGGAGATTATTTTCCAAATGCCAGAGTCAGTTGTGTCACTTTGAGAGCCTCACAGCTGCCAAATTCTGGGTAGAGTCCTGCAGTCTTTACCACTTGTTTTCACTGAAATCAGTGGAATTTTGGCTTCTCTCAGGACTGTGGGGAAATGTCTGACCATGAACGCTGGAAGGAAAGAAAGGACTTTGGTGAATTCCTTTGTTCTGTAACCTCAACTTTAACTTGGGAAGGTTTGTTTTGATTTGAGAAGGGTGCTTGTTTGTGGGAAAGATTGCAATTTCTAGCACAAACACAAATGTGATCTTTTGCAAATGCCCTTCGGTGATGCATTTTTTTGCAGAAAGATCTAGTCCAGGAGAGGGTTGGGGCTGGATTCCGGGTTAGATGCATGAGCTGCGGCCGGATCCTTGTGCATGCTTAACTTGATGTCCTGAAATACTTAAATAGTGGTTGCACATTGAAGCATGTACGTAACTGTGTGTGCTTGGCTCTGAAAAACTTTCTGTCTTGATATAATTATGAACCCTTGAAAAGCATATTAATACCTTGAAAAAACTGACAACACTGTAATACAGACTTACACAAATGGCAGAGTATTTGTGTAACCCAAATAAACAGGTTTTTTAGGTGTTGGAGTGGGAGGGAAACTGCCTTTTCAAAAGTGGGAAGATGATTTGTAAATATATCAATAGCTTTTTGATCTGCCTTTCTGTGTTTAAATGTGTTTGCTGTTATGAGTTACATATCCAAATTAGTATAGCGATGTGTAAATTGGAAGATCTCTATTTTTAGTAAATATTTTGATTTAATAAATGATTCTCTAGAGCTTCTGTTGAACCAGGTAAAGTATGTAATATTTTATATTATATGAATGTATTTAAACGCAAGATTTTTTACAGCATTAACTAATAGGTAGAAATTAATACAGTTTTAAAGTACTACCCTGTATTAACTAAGAAAATGCGGTTACTTAGTTTAGAATAATGTTTCTGTCTTCTCTTTTTATTTAAAAGACTGCTATTATCATGCAAATGAAGGGGTGTGGTGCTTCAAACTGGCTGTGATATATGCTTCTTTTTTTTTCCTTTTTTTTTTTTCTTTTTTTTTTCTTTTATTTGTTGTTGTCAATAGAAAAGATTGATCTCTGGGCTGGTGAACATAATATCTGTCCCAGTCAGAAAAGGAAAGAGGAAATTAGCAGAGCGATTGGTGGAGAATGATATCTGTCAAAAGAAACACTTGGAGAGCACTGAGTTTAGTGATAGGTGACTGCCGGAAAAAAGGGAACTTTGAATTTTGTCAAGGTAAGGAACAGAAAAATACTTGATTTTATAATGTGAATACCTTTTAGAAGTTATTCGTGTGTATATAATGACTGTACCTTGCCTTGTAAACTGTAATTAAAAAAGAAATCTTTCCCTTTAGCCTCCAGAGAGTCTGCCTAAATCAATGAAGGTGCTGTCTTTGTTTAATACCAGTGAGAAAGTGTACTGCAATACTAATAAAATCCATCAGTCAGGACTTTTCTAAAATCTTAAATACATATATAAACTTTGGGGTTCTTTTTGTATTTTTAATGACATAGTTGCTCTTTATGTGCCATGTCAGTATTACTTGGCTGGGTTGTGGAAATAGCGAAGTTCAGTTTTCTGAACTGTGAATTGGAATAGTATTTGCAACCAGGTTAAGAGACAGTTGTAATCACATTGGCAAAATGGTTGTTTGTAATTTAGTGGAACCCTCTGGTAAACCCATTGCGTCAAACTGGGAATCTGTGATAAATTTGATTGAGGTGAAAATGGAACTGGATATTTCTGCTTCTTGTGTGCAAAGATTTTTACCATACCAGAAAAGTAAATCTGCTATTGCTGGACAAAATTTCTAGAATACCTATGACAGTCGTTCCTGTCTTTACTGTAACTACATTTTTTCTTCTAAAATGGTGTATGTCTGGATCACTAGAAACTGCTAAACTGATTTGAAGTGCTTTCCAACACTTGGATAACTTTCTTGCTCAGTGTTGGACTCTATCACCTGACATAACTTTGATAGAGTATGGTACCAAAATAAGATGAATAGTGTCTGAGTACTCTCGGCTTTGCCCTGGATAGTTTTAAAGGTAGCTCAGCCTTGATCATATTACTTGTTTTCCCACCTGAGACACCATGGCCCACCCTCTGTGGGGTGTGGAGAGATGGAGAACAGCTGAGATTGCCAGCGGGAGCCTCTGCACATCAACTTTGCGGCAAGGGCCAGGCCTGAGGTTTTGTGCACCAGTGTAAACATACTTTTAAAAAAATCAAACCCTAATAAAAATGAATTTGCATTCTAACTTGAGTTCCTAGCTTAGTTTAAAACAAATAAATGCTTTTGTGGGACCTTCGTGTACTCAAGCAGTATTGGAAGAGAATGAATGATCTTAGCAGGGTTTCTTCTTGTGTTTTGATTTTGCTTCTTGAGTTGTGTATAGCTTCTGACTAATTTCTCCCTTTTAATATCTACAGTCTTTTTTTTCAAAGTGCAAATGTACCCTGTACAGGTGGTTGTTGGTTGGTTTGTTTTGCCATATGGATCTTCATAAAGGATTTAAAAAATAAATAAAGTAAAGATGTCATGCCTGAAGCATGCAGTGCTGGCATACTAATGGGAAGTTTATTGTGGTTTATTGCTGTCAGAGCATGTGCAAGATAATGGAAATTTCCTACAACTTGGGAGAAAGGCTTATTTTCTAATACCATTAATTTAAAGAAAGGGAATTCATACGACTAAGATTCCCTTCATCTCTATAAAGTCCAACTGATCTGATGGTTGCTCATAAAAGGGAGGGAACAGCACCTTATCCCTCTTGTTCAGTGTTGTGCAGGTCGTGCTCTCTGTATCATGTGAGTGCAGGCACATCTCTGCCATGGTGAAGTTTCTGTATACTGCATGATTCCCTTCCCTGTGCCGTTCTGTCAGCTGTAGCCTTATACCTAAATAAACACATCTCTCTGTGACACATCTTACAGAGTTAACAATATTGTATGGTTTTCACCTTGGTAATGAATAATTCAAAACTGCTCTGTAGCTCTTAGAGAGTGATCAGTGGTGGTTAACAGTTCTTAGATCTTTGGCCATTCCCATTTTGACATTTACTTGAATTGAGGTGACTGGGTGAGGTATCTACATCTGGATGTATTTGTTTGTGACACACCCAGAAATTTTAGTCTTAAATGGCCAAGAAGCTCCACATTTTCAATGATTTTATTTTTTAGATTTCAGTGAGTAATTAGAGATGAAGTCAACACTGTTTGAGCTTAACTTAATATGGACTTTGCTGTGCCCACGAAGATTTGACTTGCTATTTGAAACGTAAATGGAATAAAAGGCAACAAAAAGGTGTTTTGAGTCTATTGCCCCCTTGAAGCAATGGCCTCTTGTAGCAATGACTACTTCTGCTGATGTGACCCCTTTTAAGCATCCCCATCTTTGTTTTGCAATTGCTAAGCCATCTTCTCTTGGTTTCCTTTTTTATCTTCAAAACAATTGTTTGCTTACCAATGTATCTTAAGGAGTACAGTGAAAATAATAAAGTTCCCTTCAAACATACCACAGATGTAAAAGAGTACAACTGTATTATAGACAGTGAATTGTCCTTCCAATCAGAATTTCATCTGTTCATGTGGTGCACACCTGTTTCTTGCTAGCATTGCTCTTGATTGGAGTGTGAGAGAGCTTAATGAAAAACAAAGCCAGGATGACAAGGAGAGACTCCACGGCAAACATGGGTTACTTCACAGTCGTAAGAAAGTGAAATTTCAGATACTGGTTTGGACACAGCTCCCTGGTATGTGGGAGCATGTGTGGGTGACTCTGCAAAGGGAGCTGGTGCCCTGATTGTTGCTGCCTTGCAAATAAGGCATTTTTCTCTCTAGGTCAGGTTGATTTGGGCCAGTTGAGAGCAGTGGCCGATTTCTCCAGCTTGCTTTCTGAGTAAGAGTATCCTGGGCAGGAATCCAGCTTTTGAAGTACAAAGAAAATAACCCATAATCTATATAAAACACTAGCGGATGGGGAAGGGAGGACATTTACAGAGAGTAAGTGAGTTTGAGAACAACTGCTTTAAAAGTAGAATGTAAGGGGAGTGTGTATGTGTGTGACATTAGTATTTATTTTAATTTGAAAATACGATCTTTGAAACCTTTGAGGTGAGCAGAGGACAAGCTCTTGCAATATGATATATTTATTAGTAAACTGAAACCAAGCACTCCAGTTCAAGTTCCTTTTTCAAAGTGATTTTTTTCCCCCTGAATTTGCAGAGTTTGGGTTCCTTCTCTGTGCCCCCCCTCCCCGCTCCCCGTCAATGTAATGTGTCTCTGATAACGTTAATGGGCTTTGCCCCACATGGAGCAGCAAGTGTATTGTACCACTGCTCACTGATCCCAGGTCAGTGTGATGCGTGAAATCAATTTATTTGAATCTCTTTGCCTGTATAGGAATTTGGCAGCATGCCAGTTGTTTTCATTTAATGTTCTTTGTGTTGAACACAGACAAGCAGGCATGCTTTTGTACTCCTCTTTCTTCTGGGCTCTTCTCTTTTCAGCCAATATTCTATACTGTGGATTTTTCAGAAAGTAGGAATGTGTTACCTTTTTAAAAATAATTTTTGTTTAAATAGCCTTTAAAAAGCGTAGAAACTAGGTCAGTCACAGAGCAGCCTTGTGTAGGGTTTTCTGCCAAGTATAGGTGGTAACACCTGCCCTTTCCCATTTCTGAAATTTGGGGGAAAAGAGAGAGAAAACACTGGTCTATTTTTCTAATGCCTAGGTCTATGATTTATGTCCTCTTGGAAGACAAAGACTATTCAATAATGCTTAAATCAGAATAATTTTATTTCTAAATAAGTGAATGTCTGGCTGTTGGCTGGACAAATTGGCAATATGTTTCAGGATCATTTTGAGTAATGACCTTAAACTAAACATTAATTTGGGAATCCCTTGCCTCATCTTTCTGTTCATCCCCTCCCCCCAATAAATTTAATATTTTGAATGGCTGCCTGAAGCACAGCTACACCCAAGTACCCATTTCTTTGATTTTTTTCCTTCTTTTTCTGGGAAATCAAGGTGTGGAACAGAGCAAGTAATTTAGCCCTTAGTAAACTGGGGGTGGGGGAGGGAGGGCACAGCAGCAGATATTTCCAGGAGGATTTGCTTTAGAGCGTGGTGTCGGGAGAGGCAAGAGCAGCAGCAGCAGCAGCAGCAGGCTCTGCTGATGCTTGGGGCGGCTGGTGCGGAAGTTGATGTGCAGAACCGCGGAGCCGCGGCGCAGGGGTCAGACTCGTACACATCAGCCCCGTTTCCTTGTTTAATTACCTGAAGAGCAAAACATCCAGGCTGGGAGTGTGTGAAAACGCAGTATCTCGAACAGCAGTTTGCTGCTCTGACATCCTGCGAGGCCGGCCCCGTCTGTCCGCAAACGTCAGGGCTGGTTCCTGACAGGGGGCTATCTCTGCCGGGCCTCGGTTCCTTCCATTCAGGAGGCATTGTGTGGAACAGGGTTTGGTCAGGAATTTGAGGTTCCTGCCGGTTCTTCCAGCCCGGACAACTCTGTGACAGATAGGCATGATTTTTTTCTTTTAAAGAATAATAATAATAAAGAAAAAAATTGGCTCTTTTTAGTCTTTCCCTTGTAATTCTGGCATTGGTATAACACTGACTGAAACAAAACATTAACCCTTTTGCTTCTGAATTCGCGTCTTTTATTTGATTCTTTCTTCTCTTGCTTGACCTCTTATTTTCAGAAATCAAATCTTCTGAGGAGCAAATTATTTGAGGTGGATTTTGTTCTATGCAGCAGTTAAACTTTTGAAAATGGTATTTTTTTCATAGTTATCATTTATATAATCATCATGCTTGGCATATTAAGTTTGTCATTTTAAGCATGCTTGGCAGCATTATTTTTCTTTGTCCCGTGGATTCAAACCAAGCTAGTGTTTGTTTCCGGCCCATTAAAACAGTAACGGCAGCTATCAGTGCTTCCATTCTTATTATTCATGTGATTTTCTTAGATGTCCAGCTTGGTGTTCAGTTTTGAAGTGTTGGGATAGGGTCAGTTATAGCCCTTGCTCCTCATAGCTGCTATTTGTTGAGGTCACAGGCAGTGTTCAGGTTTGGGTCCATAGATGGAAAATGTTCATTGGGATGTAAAGCTCATGCCGATAGCTGAAAGATACTGTATGTTTACATAGGCAAAGGCCTTGGATAGGTGTTTGGTTGTTTTGGTTTTTGTTTGTTTGTTTGTTTTAGTTTTGGGGTTTTTTTGTCTAGTTTTGTTTTGTTTCTTTGTTTTTGGTTTTGTTTTGCTTTGTTTTTTTTATGTGTGTGTGAAGAATTAAAGTAGGACTTCTTGTTTGAATGATAAATGAAGAGTATTACAGTTATTTGTACAATTTCAATACTTGAGTTCATAACATCGTGGTGTTAGTAGTTGTACTGGTAGAACTTAAAATCACCGGGTACAAGTAGTAGAGGGAGGGAATATAATTAATAAGGCTTTCCAGCAAAACTGAGTGTAGCATGTGACTGTTGCCTTTTATTGTTGTGGGCAGAAGCTGGTCCAAGAAAGATATTTGTGGTTGCAGGAGTAGAGAAGGAGAGCTGAAAATTAACTAAGGTTTTATTTCCTTTAATGAAGGCTTTTGGTCCAGTCTGTAGAATTATGCCCACAGGCTCAGCAAACATATTCATATCCTAGGGATTTTGGGTGCTTCATAGGTGAGATTGAAATCTTTTGAGCAGTTACTTAGATTTTCCCTGCTAATATTTAATTGGAAATTTGTAATACAGATACAGAGGCATACTTTTCTTCTTGCATGCAGACATTGCCAGGTAAGGATTTTGGGGACCCTTGAGTGAGAGAGGTACAGGCAGGCAGACCGAAAGAGTCATTGTCATCTATTGTGCCACTAATCCCCCATCTGAAAAGGATTTTCAGGAGATGGTGCAACGAAAGAGCTGTGACAGTGTTATCAGATTGATAATTGTGATCTAATGAACTCTTAAATATGTACAATAATCCTTCACCTTTAGAATCAGGCCCCTTTCTTCAGTACAAACTCCCTAGGTTAGTCTGGTGTAAAGGTGCCTTTAAGTAAAAGTGGATTACTTACACATGTAGTTTTAAATGTCTGTCCTGTCATGTTGTAAAGCAGCCATAATTTAAATAAGCATTGCTTGTATCTGTAGGATGAAAAAAAGAGATGGTTTATGAATTGTGGTCAGTCTCATGTTCCTATAGGGTTTGTACATATCAGGGAAATTATGTGTCTCTATGAAAGCACTGTGTGTTAATTAAGCCTTTACAAGTCATATAAGTTGTGTCCCTCTTTTCCAGTGTTTTAATTGCCTTTATTTTTTTTGCAGAGTTCATAATCCAATGAACTGTCCATGACCTCTAGCTAACCACTGCCCACCTCAGCCAGCAGTCCATTAAATGAAAAGTTCTCCATGGATGTGTGGTGACAACAACCACCACATTGTATTTCCTCCTACCCTATCTTTGAAAATGGTAGCAAATGATAGCCTTTACACCAGGGTTGCCACTCAAAAATTCCTTGGTGGTAGTGGTTTTAAATCAGCATTTTCTTAAAAAAAATATTTGTCTTGGCCGTCTCCACAAGCCTCTGCTGTGACAATCTTGCTTAAGGAAAGTTCTTGCGGATAATAGTTCCCAAGATGGTTTGGGCTTTATTAAAGCTGGCACCTTGCATTGTGCCCAAACATTTACTGCTGCTCTTTGCAGATATTCTCCTAGTGTAAAGTGGTGTAATTTGCTCCTGGTATGAAATTCCACTTCATAATCACCTCTGCATTTTTCTGCTTCTCTTCTGAATGGCTACAACGAAGCACCATGTGGAGTACAACACAATTAGATAAAGTAAAGTTATATTTAGAGGCCTGTGTTCCTCAAGGCTCCTCCCAGTTCCTAATGAAACAAAGATTTTGTGTTTTGTTCTTCCTTAGCTATGATGGGATTCATCTGGGTCAGACTAGAAGCACAGAGATTAGGTCAACACACTGTGCTTTCAGGGAGCTTGATATGCTCCTTCAATAGCACTTTAAGTGAATCTTGTTCTGACTTAGTTTTGTAGTGGTGACTGAACTGGCACGGTGTTTTTCCCTCAGTGTTAGAGTGCTGGTTGTTGCTATTCAATTAATGTGCTAAATCGTGGATAATATTTTATGGTAGTACCCACAGCTTGAAATTCTGGAACTTCTTTTAGCTGTCAAGGTTGGTGGAGGTGGGAGAGAATAAATGTCCAAGGCAGCTGGAGCAGAGACAGGTCATGTAGTGAGTTGGAGAAGAGAGATATGTAGTAGAGTGAGAAGGTGGCCCCAGAGTAATGAATTTAGGAGTAGATGTGATGGCAAAGAGAAGACAGAGGGCAGTGACTGGACAAGTGAGAGAAAAATGTGATGGAAGGTATAACTAAGGAAACAATGGAAAGAAAAAGATTTGACTAGAATCAGCACCTTCCTTTTGTCACTTACAAATGATAATGCTTTTCTATCATCAAGGGTTGAATGAGTCTGTGTACTGATTCTGCTGTGTTTCCAGATGCTGAACTGCATTAGAGCAGTTCATTTGGTAATATTGCTTGGCATTTTAGCAATTACAGGGTCTGCCAGTGGGTTGTCCTATTATAACTGTGAGAAAACTCATCCATAAAAGACCCACTGTTCTGTTAGGATTTCGTTCTCTTCATGTAAAAATCTGCCCCCCTGCCTTTGTTCCATTAGACCTCCTAATTCATCAGGGGAACAGAAAATACTTGATGATGAGGTGACTTTCTCACCTGGCTCTGGAAAGCAGATAATTTAAATGGAGAAACAATGCTTAATTGTCCTAGATATGCTGAAATACTTATTTACAGTCCTCATTCACTTGCCTTCTTGAAATTACTCAGTAGTTGATAGATATCATACTAAAATAAAGCATTAATAGTAAACACCAACATGCTGTGCAATGGCACTGCTGTGATGTTATGGGCACTACTGTGTGTATAAAAACACAACCAGACATGCAGAACAGCCAGGTTTCCAGCCCATTACAGTGGAGGCCAGTGCAAAGATTTTGCTACCTGATGTAAGACTAAGCTTTATTTTCTGAATACTTGTCAGTGTGTTTTACAAGCACAGCCATATTGCTGGAAAAAAAAATTATATATATGTTGAATAATACTGTTCTTGAATTTCCCTTATATTTCTGATGGCTATTGTGGTTTGCAAATTCATATTGAGCTCACCAGGAACAATAGCTTTGTGTGAAGGCCCCTTTGAACGAAGTTTTTGTACCATTGTAAATGTAGTAAATAAATACAAATTGATCAATATATGACAAAAGAGTGAAGAAGGGAGGTCAATAGGTAAGAATATTTGCATATAAACCATTATCCCCCCGTTGAAAATGGCAGTACAAGCATCAATAAATGTTTTGTATGCTGTGTATTTGCTCCACCTGGTGGATTTTCCTGGAAGTGTTCTTAATCTTCCTAATAAGGGGACGTTGTCTTTTTATATTAAAGGTATTTCCCAGAGTAAAGGCAACTTCTTTTTCTTTCTTTCATTAGTTCGTTCGTTTGTTTGTTCTCTCTTTCTTTCTGCCTTTCTTTCTCTCTTTCTTTCTTTCTTTCTCTCTCTCTTTCTCTCTTTCTTTCTTTCTCTCTTCCTTTTTTTCCTCTTTTCTCTCTTCTCGTTTCTTTCTCTTAGCAATAACATTACAATAGGCAGATTTGGGGGAAGAAAATATAATTTGATATTTGTCTTGGCCACACTTTGTCAGCACAGAGATCTCTATGAAAGCGTAGCATTCCAAATCCATTAGTAATTACAGTTTATTCTGGGGCTTATTTAGAGTATTCTTGGACTCATCTAGAGATTAGTAATTGCTAAGTCCAAGTCTGTGGCTTGTAGAGTTATACGTGAGCAGTGAAAGGGAGGATTTGCTATGACTTCCCCCCCCGCAGTTCTGAGCCCCTCGATGAGAAGTAGCAGTGTTATCGAAAAAGAGAGTTGCTATGCTTAAGTGTTAGTGCTGTACATCAGCATAAAATCTGTCTGTCGTTAAGCTAGCTTTGCAAACATTGTTTTCTTTGGAATTCTTAAGGACTCGGTTATGCTTTGATCATCTCATTGTTCTCCTTAGGTTATTTTTTTCCTTTAGAGTGTAATGGCTCCCTAACAGAAGGTGAAGTTTAGAAAATAGTGTCTCCATATGCAAGGGATTTGGAGACCTTTTTATTGTCTTTAAAAATGTCATTCATAGTCCTCATTAGCATTTATTGTTGCAAGCATACAAGCAGAAAATGTGAAATTGGTATGTCATGAATAGCTCCACAGAGCTCTAGAGCCCTGAAATTTTGCCTGCAGTGTGGTGTGGGGCAGGCATTGAGAGAAAGCTGGCCAGATGGCTGCCAGCACAGAGCAGAGCTGCAGGTTTTTGTCTCTGGTGCTGAGAGGAGGGAAAGTTCACTGGAGCATACGCTATCACCCCCTGCATTTTAACAAAACTAACTCGCCATCAGTCAAAACGGGGAGGTGGTGACATTGAAACAAAAGTTTTCAATATAATGTAACAATCCTTGTCAAATGAATAAAATATGTTTAGTTAGTGTCACAAATATTGACATGTTGCAGAGAAAAATGCAAGGCTCAAATTTATGGCTAGTGGTAGATACGCTTTCACACAAATATGCTCTACATTATCTTTATTATGAAGATCCTATACATTGAAAAGACATCGATTAGAGGTCAAAACTTGGGTTAATATACTACAGCAGGAGGAGTTTCCCTACAAATGTTAAATGAACAAACACCCTGAGCTTCAAGTCAAAAAGCAACTGAGAGCTTGAAACCCTTTTTTTCTTCACCGCTTGCCTTCCCCCCCTTTCCCCCCCCCTTCTTTTTGTATCTTAAAATATGGCCATAGTTCAGCAGGAGCAGATATTCTCTTCCAGGCTTCTCCAGGTCACATTGAATGTGTTCTTTCTCTGTTAGTGAGACAGCATCATTGGTATTTTCTTTCAGAAATATTTTCAAATCAATATCAAATTTTCTAAAGTGCTTGAGTGGTGTCTATGCACAGATGGTGTGGTAATTTTCTTTGAAGTCAAATGATGATAGAAATTAGCAGTCAATTCTAATTTACTTTACCCACATTATAGAAAATATAGTATTTAATAAAAATGCGAGGCAAAACTTGTTTAGCCTACATCTAGTGAAAGAAATAGACACCAAGACAGGTACACTTATATGTGAGTTTGTCCATGTGAGTGTTCTTACTAAAATGTATATAGAGAGCAAAAGAACGTGCATTCTTTAAGGCTTGAGTGTTCTCCCTCCCATTCTGAGTCAGTTAATTTTTTTGTGGAACTGTTCTTTCACGTTAGGACTTAATGTACATTTTCATTGTTTTAAAACGTGAAATACACCCGAAATGTCACTGGAATTTCTGAGCGTTCAACAAGAATTAATTTTTTTGGGTTTTTTTTGATCAAAAACCAGCAGGCAGTCTAGGTTGTTAAGTCTAATGCACTGTCAAGGCTGCCTTTTCTTAACAGATGATTTAAAATCCTCTTTGGAGTATTGTTGAAATATGGATATAAATTACAAGTTTTCTTAACTGAAAAGACAGGAATGCTTTCTCAATTCCAATGAATTTAATCCAGTACTTGAGGTAACATCGTGAACAGTTTGTCTTAGACAACCAGGAATATTTTCTTCCCACCTTGGTGACTATCTTTCAACTGCTCAGTGTTTGATTTGTGTAGGTAATCTCAATCAGTCTATGTTTCACAGAGCAGTGTATGTTTTAAATGTCTCATTTGTCTTTTTTCAGAAGTCCAGAAAGCCTTGCCAATAAGGAAATGCTTAGGGAAATGTTTAGTGTTATCTGGCAAATGTTTTGTGTTGCATGCATAAAGAGCTGCTGTTAACAGATAAGCACATATCTTACTGGAATATTTAAATTCCATTTCCAAGCAAAGAATTGGAAGTTTATAGAGAAGTGCCTTTCTTGGATAGCTTGAGCCTTTTGTGGTAGTAAAACCAAGGGAGGCTAGGTACAATGTCATGGAAAAAGTTGCACTGAGGGTCCCATTGCAGGCCTAGGTGGGCTGCCGTTGCACCAGACCATCAGAGATACTTGGGCAGCAAGAAATTAGTGAGCTTCTCCTGAAGGTGTTGCCTTTACTGTACTGTGGTTGGACAGTCAACCGAATAAAGTTAAGAAAGCATCCAGAAGTGGTTGTCCCCTGTCCCCCGCATCAGCTCCACAGCTCACACATTAGGTGGGTTTGCCCTGTCAGTGGGATGCCTTAAGAAAACACTAATAGCTTCCAGCTGGGTGGAAAATCAAAACGTTTTGGGGCTGACAAAACTAGTAGATTTGAATTTGAAAGCCCAGCTAATGCCTCCATTTTTATTTACCACTCGCCCATAAAAGATTATTTTCCAATATGTCAGCCTCATTTGGTGGCCAGTGGTCTGAAAGTGAAAGTGGAACAAGCAAGCGGGGAAATCTGGACATTAGTGAGTCCGCCCTTTCAAGCTGGTGTGCCACTTTGTGGAATGGCCTTCCCTGAGATTGGGGGGGTCCTAATGACCATTCATCAATGCTCGTTGACTGATCATTGAGTGCCTTCTCATTCAGTTTATCAAGTCTTGCACATAAAAAGTCAGAATAAGCATTATTCAGCTTTGTTAAAGCCAACTAGGAGTAAAATGCTCCATTTGAACCCATTTTGCCCTTGGTTTTTCACTTTGTTAATGCAGTCCTGCTTAAATGAGTGCTTTTATTGGGTCTGTTAGAATATCTGAAACTATTAATTCTCTTGTATTGAATAGCTGGTGGCAGGCCAGAGCAGATGGGGTAGAAAACTATTTGGTTGGGTGTATTGCTTTCAATTAGGATCAATGAGGTTTCAGCTCCTTTGAATTAACTCACTTAATACCCACTGTGTGAAGTCACAATGTATCACAACAGTCTGCTATAAGTAGAGCGGGAAGTTGAGAAGTCCTACAGAAAAGCTTTGAGTTAAATTCTTCCTTCACTGTTAATAGAGAGCTTTCATTAACTACAGATGTGTTTCAGTGGACTTCCAGTCCTTGTTATTAAGCTGGGTTTGCACAAAAGGCAATCTCTGTACTTTTAAATGATGGTCATTAGGAATTTCCCTTTTCCATCAGATCCATGTCTTGGCTACCTTATATCATCCGCTGCATAAAAATCTTTTTTCTTCTCCTTCAAATACAAGACTATGGAGACTGGTTTGCCTTCTCTACCTATTTTCAAAATAAGGACTCCTAGAGGATGATTTAAGCATTTTGAGTGATCATCAAGAAAGAAACTGGTGCCCACCCAGGATGGTGTAACGTAATGTGCACCATAAAGAAACTGGCCCTAGATTGTCCTGTGCGTTTTTCACTCTCTTTGTATCCCTTTCATTTTGGTAGTACTGTGACTCTTGTGATGCAGCAGAACTGTTCTGTGTTAAAACCACTGCCTTTCCTTTCTTGGTGGAGAATAAAACCATTTTACAGAATGGGCTGTCCACTTTTACTGGGCCTGCTAAAATTTTAGACCTGGTGCAAAAACTTCTAGGTCAAGCTTTAGGTGACTACATTAAAAATGGGGGTGGAGAAAGCAAATAAATTTCCACAGATACTTCTTCAGGGAGGACTGCCAAATGGGTTGCAGCCTGCCTCAGTGTATTAAATAATGAGAGGGGAAAAACTATTCATGCAGCTGGCTGCTTGAGAAAATGCTGAAGTAGTCTCAGATGCACAGGCATTCTGTTAGCCCCTTCCATAAGCAGACTTCTAGGTGAGAATCTCCAGGGATCCAGGTTTTGTTGACGTGGATCAATTTAAGTGGCAATTACTGTAGTCAGATAACAGCTTAAAAAGGCTTTTTACACACAGAAAAAGATGCATAATCACACAGCATATGGAAGTTCAATTTCGTGAACCATGGTCTGTGGATTTACAATGTACTGATATTAAGACCTTCTTTTAAGAGTGAATATTGTTCGGTTTTATTAAAATGCGTCATACCGTTGGCATGTTACTTTCTACTCTGAAGCTGATTCAGGCTGCATCTATGTTGATGAAAGGTTGCATTTCCAACTGTGAAAATGTTTTCCCTTTCATGTAGAGTACAGCATTACAAAAGAAAAACAACGTAGCAAATACAATACTAACTGACTGGTTTTAAATAGTGCATCAAATAATAAAACCAAAAGGACAGTAAAGTCTTTAAAGGCCTTGTTGGCGCAGACTTCGCTTGTCTCCATTTCCCTTGCTTCTCTTCCTTTGCCCCTCTGCTTTTCCCCCCTTCATGAAAATGTTTTCATGTTTTGGTGTTTCTCTTGGGCTCTGTGACACTCAAAAAAACCATTATAGAGAACTTAATTACGATAGACATCTGATGAAGATGAAGAAGAGACCTGCCTCAAGTAGCAGACAGATTAAGTTTTTAGTGCTGGGCTGTTTATTGGGGCAAGGGAGCTGCTCCTTTTCTTCTTGATAGTCTTGGATTTGCCAGTTTTATTTGGAATTTCTCTCCTATATAAATGAAACTTAAGGGTGCCACTTAGATTGTGTTAAAAAGATATTACAGAAATATCAGTAAATTAAATGATTCATGTTCTTTAAGTGAGAAATGTTCATGAGTTCAGTCCGGACATTAGGAGGGACTGTTATTTTCTGCTTAATTTTGCATGTGTGTCCTTTTCCTAAACAGATCTTTATCAGGCTCTGTGGTAGCTACAGGAAGGAAGAGGAAGGTCTAAAAGCAGAGCTGTTTCTGCATAATAGAGGCAGAAGATGGCATAACGTAAAATCAGGGGGGTGCATAAATAAGTACACAAGGACAGACCTTACACTGAGAAGAGAAGATCTGTCTGAGAATTGTTGCCTTTCCATAAAGGTTTGAATGTATAATGCAAAGGCAAAGTCAGAACCAGGACCTACATGCTAGTTGCTGGAGAAATGGCTCGTTACTAAAGCACTTTGCAAGTGCTGAATGGGAGGAGAGTTTTAAAAAGGACGATTTTTTTTCTTGTGCCTAGAATTTTGTGCAAAGCTGTATGTGCTACAGAAGGCATGCGAGTCAAGCTTATGTTTCTTCTAAGAGGCAAAGATGTTTTACAAAGGACTAAAGAGGGACTGCTGAGAAGAAAATAGCCAGCTTTAGATAAAGCACTATAACAAAGACTTGTAGTTTTATGTATCATGGTGTCCATTAAAGCTTAATAGGGAAGAGTGAATTGAACCTAGCCAGGCATACCTTATTCATGTGAAGGATAAACATTTAAGGGGTTCACAAAATCAGAAATCGGGAGGACATGATTGTTTAGCTTTTGAAAAAGCTTTATAGGGAAGATTTTGTTTTCATCCCCCATGGATCACTATGCAAGGTAAAGGAGAGTAAGCTGCAAATGTTTGGAACATATCAATGGAAGAATCCCAGGGGGTTAAAAGCACCATAGTAAAATGTAAGTGGTCTGCTTTCTAAGTGTGTTCTATTTTACACATACTACTGTGGATCTGAGAGAGGGAGTGATTTTGATACTCCGTTCCCTATAGTAAAGGAGAATAATAATGACATAAGTGTGGGAAAGGGGAGGGAGGGGGATTCTCTTACATATTCTTGTGCACGTTTTGAATTTCTGGCTAAATAAACAAACCTAGTCCTATGGAGTGCAAAATTATGGCTGTTAAAATAAAGAATGAATTTGTTTCCACATTTGGAGGAGAGCTGATTCAAAGTGATGCTTTTTCTTTAATTGTTGTCAGCAGAGGAAAGGGTTAACTTTTAAAGAAAAAATGAATAATTCAGTGTTTGGCTTATCACTCTGCATTTTAGTTTCCATTCTTTGGTCATCTGGAACTTGGTGTGAAAGGTAGAGTAAAAGGAGTCAGCTGAGGGGAGCCGGGGTTGTGATAATTTGCACACACATCCCTGTCATTGTTCTGCCTGAAGAGACAGGGCTGGGTTCAAGGCCACATGTGCTCCTGTCATCATTCACATTTCTGCTCCAAGTGCAATACAGAGTGTCAGCTCTCCATCTGTCTTTGCCTGGCAAACGCACGCGCCCAGCATCCTGCCTCCAGCTACGCTGCCACAGCCAGTTCTGATGGCCCTCCTCGCTTCTCTCTGTTCATTCCAGAACAGGAGGCACTGAGCCCTAAATAAGCTTGCTTTTAGGAGAGAGCCATTTACAGTGTGGTATATTTTATCCAAGGATGCCTGGTGAGTCGAAATTATTGCAGCTCTTTCGGTTCTAAATGAGGAAATGCTAATCGTTTTTTTGATAGTATATTTTCCCTCTCTCTTTTTTTCTTTTCTCTTTTAATATAGAGGGTGATTTGCAAACTGATACCGGTATGGAGCGATCGCAGATGCTAATTCTGTTGTGTATGTGTTTGGGGGAGGGGAATTTGTGCAAGTGAACTGCTAGAGATGATACTTACAGCAGGACTGGATGTTTCAATGAAAAGGGATAGAAATAGCAGAAAGTCATCAGCTTTGTGGGTGCAGGTCTCTGCACGGGGATCATTTTTAGCAAAGAGAAATACAGCTTCGGGCTGGCTTTCATGACTGTCAGCTGCACCTTGAATCTGCAAACATTTGATCGTTGGAGATCATTCACAGCGTTTACCCATCAGCTGAAATTATCTCTGTGAAAAGCTGTTTATGTTGGAGAAGTGAGGGAGATTTATAAAACAGATTATTCCAGCCTTGTCCTGAATTGTAGTCTTCACTGTCACCAGGCAAATCACCAAAATATGTTGATTCATAATAAAACAATAAAAAAATCTGCTGAATTAGAGGAATTGCTGTGGAGCTGAGAGTTATAATAGGTTGGTTTCCTCAGGAAAATATTACCCTTGAATCTTACGATCACTTGTCTAATTGATAAGTGTTATTGCCAATAAAAACGCTTCTATGCAGGGTGATTTGTCTGAAGGGTTTTGTGAGATGCTTGACCACGACTGAGTAGATTGAATTTGGTGTGTTTTGTTTGCGGGTTTTTTCCCCCTTTGGGAAGGACTGGAGAAAGCCATGTGCCTGATTATAACAGCCTGTGTTCTGGATAAAAAAAAAGACGGGGCCAGAGATCCTACAGCTGGCTGGTTCTTGTGGATTATTTGGGTAGGACAGGCAGAAGAGGCTATGCTTGATCACAGAGAGTCTGTACACCTCGCAGATGGTGTTTTGAAACAGTATCTGCCAGTTTACTGCAGCCACAGTTGCATGTAGGTATTGCCAGTTGTTGGAAGAATGTTTTCCTTTTAGGATTTTTGTATACGGTCATACTCTACTGCTGGTATGTTTGCTGATCCTGTGATTGTAACAAGAAAGTGGGCTCTGTTTGCTCAAAGCACAAGGTTAAGAGGATTTATATGGTTGAAATATGGGCAAATTAATTTGCATAGATAACAGCTGAGGACTATGAAAGGTCAATTTAACCCTTTAAACATCAAATTTGATTTGCATGCATTGCATTCCTTGGAATGTGGTCTTTATTAGAAATACCATGGTAATTCATTAATTAGGAAAACTGCGCATTGTGCATAATTTTAATGCACTGATGTTTCCCTTACGTTTGTATGAAACTCATCATCTCGTGTGGTTTACTATTTCTGTGTTTTATCAAGATATTTAAGTGTACAAAAATGGCACAATCTTATCAGTTTTGATCCTTGTGTGCATTATTCGGGGCTATTGGCAAACTGTTGGAATGCCTAGGGTGGACGTTTTAAAAACCTATTAAGCCTTTGGTATTTAAATTACTTAATCTACCTGCTGGTTAAAATTTCATGCATCTTTAATCAAAATGGCATGTGCCACACTCAAGTATGTATACCCTTATCAATACTTGTTAAGCTTTACCATTAAATAAATCTTTTATTTGCAGCATTCTCTTAAAGGAGTAGCAAGCAAGAAGTGTGTTTTAATGTCAGCTCTGAGTGTTAGAAAACCTTGCACTTGGATACAGAGAATACACTAACAGCTGTGACTGGGAGCATGTGCCAGAATGGAGATACTTGAACAGATCTGACACTTGGCTATTTTTGACACCCATCTGCACTTTTTTACTCTCCTCTAGGATGAACTGCCTCTCAATCTGTTCACAGCATATTTTAGCCCTTTAATATTGTGGTGTTGTGTTTTTTCAAATGGGCATTATTAGCCATCTGGGGCAGATTTTGTATTTTAAAAGTAAGCACATTATGTACAGGAGATTAAAAGGATGTGTATTTTTATGTAATCTGATATTATGTCAGTGCCTTTTGTGTATGTGTGAAGTCTTGATTTCAGAACCATCCCTTTAGTCATTCTGACATCTGAAGTCCTTCTTTTGGGGAAAGAACAGGAAGTAATAAAGACGGGTTCTGGTTTATGTGTGGTGATAACAATTACACAAACTAAATATGCCTTTCAAAGCCGAATTGCTCGTACTGTTATAGTTGCGGCGGGGCGCTCACCTCCTCGCTCTCCTGTTGGGGCAAAGCGACAGCAGCGGGGCTGGCTAATGAAGCGCTGTAAAAGCCATTCAGACTTCTGTGAAGGCACTGCTGCAACTCTGAGAAAAGTCTCTAGAAAGATAATCCCGTTAACATGCAGCTTGCCGTAACCAAGTTAACCATTTTGTCATTCTGTGTAGCGAACTCTAGGAAGCGTTTATCTCTAAGTAATTGTTCCTGGGGGAACAGTGTTCAAATCTAATACCGTACACCAATTTCTCTGATTACTGTGAATGTGGTGGTTGGTTTCTTTTTTTTTTTCTGTTTTTAGTACTGTTTATTCCGGACTTTATTTATGAAACATTACAAATCTATCAGTCATTTTATAGTACTTTCAAAGAACAGATGTTGGCCTACAAAATGCTTTATTATTGCCCATGGCAGTATTCAGCATGGTTTCCTTAAAAGGACAATCAGTGATCACAGTCATTGTAGCCCAGAAATAATGCTGCTCTTTCAGAAGATGGCCTGGTATTAGGTCAGACCACCCTTTCTTTACTTCTGCTCTCCAGATGTGGCTGCAGCTATTTTTTTTTTAAGTTCATGTTTCAAAAAAAAAAAAGGTTTGTTTTCAAAATCTGGTTTTACTTAAGATATCTCCATCCTGGAGTGCATTTCATAAATTGCCCACATATTTTTCTTAGCAGAGAACTTAACTGGCTGTAATTTTTAACACATGGCCACATCATGTGATATTTTCAAAACATTTGCACATAGCTTTAAGAAGGTCCCGGCAGAAATGATCCATCATCTCACAGCCAGCCCATTTCTTAACAGCATATCTGCATTTTCCATTTAGCAGAGCTATATATTATTAGCTTACATTTTGGGTAGTAAAACAGTGTATTGCTGATTGTAAAACATGGACTTTATTATCTGCTGAAAATTGATTTGGCATTTATAGCCACTGTGTACTAGAGTGGCTTTCTGGTTTTAACATTAGTGCTTGCAAGTGATGATTTGTTTAAAGAACAGAAACAAAATTGCCATGGACATAACTGTTAGTGTCCTAGTAACTGAACATTTGGATTATCCACCTGTTTTTTAAATACATGCATCTAAATGCTGTTACACAGCAAAAGTGTCCTAACAGTCCATTAACCGACTTGTTCTGTTCTAAGTTGCAGTTGCTATGCTGTTATATTAGGAGGACTCTGTGTCTTACAAAACAAGTTTCCTGCCAAATAGGGAAAATGTGTCTGGAAATACTTAAGTCTGAGTGTTAACTTTGCATCATTATTCCAATCATCCTACATAATGACTTTATCTTCTTCAAGATTCAGCTATGAGTGAAAAGCTCTTTCCGTAAGAGGACTGTGGGTCACTGGGTTCTTCAGATATGTATGGTAGGGTTGGGAGGCGACATGTGATGACTTACTTTTCACAGTATTAAAGTTTCTTTGTCTTTTATGGTAGTAATAAATTCCAAAGTCTGCATAACATTATTGCTCTAATTTTCAACCCATGGGGCTGTGAACTGTCTCATGCTACACATACATGGAAAGTAACTAACACATCATGGAATGCAGATCATGCTGCAGAAATATATATATATATTTCATCAGGGTCCCAAGCACTTTTCCTGAGAAGACTGAGTGCTTTATAGCTCAGGCCGTTAGCTAGAAAAGAATAACCAAGTTGGTTTCTCAGGACAGGTACTTCCTTAGTGTTTAGCACCAGGGTGTTTAGCACCAATCACATCTTGATTTGAAGATTCTGGACTCCACACTCAGATATATAAGGCACAAGCATCATAGCTTGCAAATCAATGCGATCTGTGTATATATGATTTGAAAACACAACTTGAATTTTGTATAAAATGAAATTACATGATGTGCCAGTTTAAAGTCCAAAGAGAGAAATTGATACATTTAAGAGTAGAGGACATGATACCTGGTCCTTTTCAGGACATGTACATATACCTCTACCAGTTTTCTGGTTTGTTTGCTTCATCCTTCTTTCTTCCAAGTGTGTACGTCAAGGATAACACTACAAAAATTCAGCTGAAGCCTGGTATATTGCTTCCTGCTCACAAAACAACTTGTGCACTTGAAGCAGTAGCTGCCTTCCAAATCCAAAGTGCTGTGCCTCTAACTCTCCTCATTCCTCACTGTTACAGCTTTAAAGTTTCCTGAGCATGTCAAGCTGCATCTGTGCATGGCAGGGTCTCCCTCAGTATTGATAGGGTTAAGAAGCCCCGTGCTGAGATCACACCAATGTCTTTCTGGAGTTGAAGCATTTCTGTGTCTTGAGTTGTTCACACAGTTGGATCTGGTAGGTAATCTCAGAGGAAGCCCAGTGCATATTTAGAAATGTTGGTCTCTTCACAAGTGTAGGCTTACTTTTTGTTCCCAGAAATGTGTGTGGTGTAAAATGGAGCGTAGAGCCAGCAATGCTGAGGCAAGTAGAGATTAAATTGGGAAAAACATAGGGCACAGCAGTGCTTGGATTTTCACTTACACACAGACACAGTCTAGCCATATTGGCCCACTTGGCAAGGCTTATTTCTTTCAATATCCTGCTATGCTAACTCCATGTTCACGCAGTTCCTCTGTGAAGCTGGTGAAGTCCTTGCCACATTGCACCATTCTATCTATAGTCACTGGCTTAACTCTCCAGCAGCTCAGCCGTCTCTGCAGCGAGTTGCGTTTTTGTGATGTACATTTGTTCTTTCTGCCTCATGTACATGAGAGTCACCAGATGAAGAGCAGGACCAGTGCAGGAGCTGCTTCCCCCTTGCTGCTGTTGATCTTGAGCCATGTTCCCTCCTAACATGTTTCTTGTTCAGTTCTAGGGTAGGACAGGAGCGTTGGAGGTTACTCCCATAAGCTGCTAATGGGCAGTAGCTTTCCCCACTGCTAAGGGAATATGTTCCAGACCTGAGCTTGAGCAAGCAGAAGGAGGATTCGAATTTGTGTGTTTCATTTCCAGAGTGAGGCTTCCACTCCAAAATCTTGCAAAAAATTCCAAAGCTCACTTTTCCATCTTGCCTAGCTGTGTCTTATACAAACCAGTTCTACTTGCTAGTCTTCTGAAGGTGAGGATATGGACAACTTTTCTGGAGGAGAGAGTAATGCTGTGGATTCCATGTCTCCAAGTTACTCAGGCCCTTGAAAGGCAGGAATTTTCCTGTTGGTGAGCTGCAGGCAGTTGCTAGTTAAATATAATTGCTTTATATAATCTTTTTTGTCATGAGCTGTCTACAACTACCTAATGGGAGGGTGTAGAGAAGATGGATAGAACCAAATTCTTCTCAACGTGCATAGTGGTAAAGATGAGAGGCAAAAGGCACAAGTAATAGACCATGATAAAACCCAAGTAGATACCAGGAAAAAAAATTCTTCACGATAATGACAGTCAGACACTGTTTTTTCAGAGAGGTAGTGATATTTTCATTATTGAAGATCCTGTATTGGACAAACCCTTGGCAACTTGATCCAAACTTCACATGCTTTAAGGCAGAAGGGCAGAGACCGTCTCATCTCCTAAGGTCACTTCAGCTTGCATAATGATTTGTTGTTCCACTGGATCTGTTAACTGTTCTGGATACCCAGTCTGAGGTGCTTCAGACCCTCTCCTCTGTAGAGGAGAGCAGAGCAGCCCATGGTACTGGCTTCTGTGTTGCATTTCAGGGGAAATTTCAGCCCAAGTGTTGGGCTTCGGCACCTAAAGGGATTCATTGAATCTGGTCTGAAACTATTATTTGGTCTGTAGCTTTGTGAATGGACTTTGTGTGCTGGTAGAAGAGCAGAATTGTCAGGCTCAATGCTGGTTGAAAGGGCTGCAGCTCCTTCCTCTGGCAGCTCATGGAGCTGTGCTTCCATACACCAGGGCTGAATTTATTTCTCTGTGCTGTTTGTTTTGTTGTGTTATTTTTATTTTTTCTGTACTAGTAATTTCTTCTTTACTGTAAGTTGTAGGCAGAGTGTGGAGAAAGAGCCTTATTGTGAGCTTTAACTGCAGAACAACTTGAGACAAGTTACTGGATACCTTGGGATTTGAGAGGAGACGCTTCAACTGAAGGTTCACAGACCTCTTAGTTTTGTCCCTATGCTGCAGCACACCACCTGTTAGTAATGTTCCTGCAGCTGGTTTAAAGCTGTAGTGTCAGAAGAGACACTGAACCTATCCAACTTTTAAAAGTCTCCTGCCCAAATTCTTATGGCATGAAGCTAGAGCCTTACTTGAGCTTTTTCATGATGTTGCGTAATGAGTTGTAGATTTATTTCTGCTTCTTCTTGCTCTTGGGATCTGGTAATCTTGTGAAATTTTCATGAGGAAAAATTATCTAGTAGGACCCACACATCTGAATTTATTAAAATTATGCAGCCAGATATTTAGGTCTTAGTGTGGATAAATATTCTGGAGCTATGCCTGCAACATAACTGTGCTTTTAAACAGGCACAAAGTGTAAGTCAAAGGTGACAGGAAATCTTTCTGAAGTTCAAAAGGAAATACCATCAGCAGTGGACACAGTTATTAAGAGTACTGCTCATATGGTTCTCATTCCTTATGGACATCCCTTTGGAAGCAGACTGTAACAAACTCTACTGTTATTTTTGCATGTTGACAATACTAAGCTGACAAAGACCAAAAGAAATGTGGAAACAGAAGAGTGAAAAGAATTGGTATTGATCACCTCCCGGAGGAGAAGCTGAGGATTAAGAAAGAAAAATGTATTTTGGTAACCCTTCAAGCGTACTGCAAATTTGGGCAGATCTGCTGTAGGGTCAGGCCGATATCATTCATCGTTTAAAAATGGAGGTTGCTATAATGAACTGAGATTTGAGGAAGTGGCATTTGCGTATGCGTAATTAACTGCAGTGAAGTTTGAAATGATGATTCAAGAAGCAGCAAGATGTTTTACCTTTCAAAGTCCATTGCCCTTTCTAGCTTATCAGTGCATCTTTTCTGGGGTTTAAGGCACTGCGCTGTCTTAAATAAGTAATTTGGAAAGCATATCTACAATTTAACTTGGTACTCTTTCAGTTCTAACGCTTTATTGGAATTTTCTTTATGTGCTTATAATCCTCTTCTCCAGGCCCTGGGAGCCTTCCTGTGTATCTCCACTACAGATTCTTGAAGTTCCCCCTTTCTCTCTTTCTTTCTTCTAGCGATGCTGGGTTCAGTGTCTTACTGTCCTCCTGTTTTGAAACCACATCCTTCTAAAGGAGTAATCTCCCAGTTAGGGACACAGGGCCTTTCCCCTTCCTTCTTCCAGATCTCTCCTTAATATGTGTTTTGTGAGTCATGCAAGCACACATGACTCGAATACTCTTCCTGCCACAAGACTGCAGTTTGGAAAATGTGTGCACTCGCATCATAGGAAAATGCAGCCATAATTTGATTCTTGCTTCTAAACTGTGCATTCCAAACATATTCTGGTGGCCCTTTCAAGCCAGAGCAATAAGCATGGGTACATAGCCTTGAATTTTCATTGTAGCTGTTTTATAATTCAAATGAATGCCATCTACATAGACTTTCCTATATGTGACTTCCTCATATTATTCCTTGAATTTTTAAGAGACTTTCTTTTAAAAGGGATTTTGCGCCTTGCAGAGCACCAGCCACATCTTTCGTGGTTAGCAAATACAAATTAACATTTATTGTTTTAATTTTATTTTTCCAGTCCATTTCACCACATAATTGTTGATTGCGTAATTATATCTGCTAGATTTGCACACACTTACTTGTATTCTCTTTAGGAGAAAGTTTGTCTAACTGAAATTTAGGAGAGGTTATTTTCTGTGACAGTGTTACTGTTACTACTTTTTTTTTTTGTCTGGAACTGTATTAGGTACACTATTTTGGACATTTTAGACTATAAACACTGCAATGTACAAAAATGGTCTTTAAAAAACAGGGATATGCAATTATCTCATTCTTTTTTAGAAAGTATTGGTATTTCTGTCAGTTTTGAAAGTGAAATCCTGAGTGAAACACAGGGACCTTGTAACACAATAAAGAAAGCAGAAGGATGCTCATTAAAGCAACTGTGGTTATGTTTGTAAAAGAATGGGTGTAATTAGATATCCAGCAAGGTCAGATGGCACTGTCATTTAATAGCTTTGACAGTCATCAGTTTCCTTCTTGGGAACTGGTTTGCAACAGAGTTTACTGCCTCTTGGGATTGGCGTTTTTAGTTTTCATTTTTCCACTGACAGGAGGAGGACAACTACGTTTCTAGAATTCAAGTGGTCCACATTGGTTGAGTTCATCCTTCCATGGCACTGTAGGATCTCCTAATTTTAGGGTCCTGCAAGAGAGAGCTTCTGTCAATCTCATCCATATTAAATCTTAGAAGTAATCTAAATTACTTCATTAAAATCAATATTTGATTATTTTACACTAAGCTCAGCATTTGCCTGCATTGCATCTTCAGAAATAAAAGCAAAGTCCTTTGCAATTTTTAAAGAGGATCTGTGCAGTAAGGAGTGTATATCTTTCTTTTCTGAATTCCTGTTAGCCAATGTGAGCACTTCATTGTCCCCTTGAAAATGGAGAAGTGAGATGGTGGCTTCTTCGAGAATACTATCTGTGGTTCTCATGTTAAATTTTTAAAGTATTTTGAAGAATGCTTATCTTGTTAATTTACTTGCATCTCTCTTTACATTATTCTCTGATTGTAAAAGCAAACATATATTTGGGTTTTCTACATTTATTAAGTGAGTCTGCTGTACAAGAGACGAATCTGTGCATGAAACTTTGATTGAGAGCTTGGTATGGAAGCAGAGTCTTCAGAGCATGTATAGCAAGTTCTCTGCCTGGAAAGCCAGTGTTACAGCCTTTCTTTGCCCTCTTCAGACTCCTCTACATAGACAGAACCACATTTTGGGTTGATTTGCATGGTTGCTTGCCAGCTAACCAGCTAGTTTTCTTCCTGTGACCTGTCAATCGGTATAGTAGTAATTTCCAATTCCTTTCATTTTGAGCAAGACAAGTAGCGGTATTTAATCTTCAGACACCCGCAGAAACAGAATCCTTTCATTTATGCTGCCTTAAAGGTTTTGCTTCAAACTGCTCTTGAGAGTCTGTAAAAGCTCCAAAGGTAAAAATACTACCTAAATTTAAGGTATTGACCTGCATTTCTCTGTAGAGCCACAAGAGAAATTATATACTCTTTCCTTAGTTAACTTCTGTATTCACTCAGAAAGAGCTTTGTGGATTGCTTTTTCTTGAAGGAATACAGAAAATTGTAATGCCTTGATTTCATCCTGACAGCAGCAGATATGATTGCATGGTTTTGTCTGGGGCATTGGTTCAAGACAGTCTTGAAATAATGAGTGTCTATTGCTTAATCACCAGGAATGCTTAATAGTTTTGTCACAAGTGTTTTTCTTTTTGGAGGCTGTAAGTGTTTTCGCTGTCTTGCCACACTAAATACAGAATAGATGCCTTGATGAATTACCCAATGGGGATTCTGGTGCAGAAATTGATGCTTACTGAATCAGAATCAAAAGGGTTTCTTTGGGGTTTTTTTCATTTGTTTTGGAGTTTTTTGTTTGTTTGTTTGTTTGGGGGTTGTTTGGGGCTTTTTCGGGGGAAGTCGTTTGATTTGTTTTTGTTGGTATTTTTTTTTGTTGAGTTTTTCTTTGGTTTTTTGGTCTCCTTTAGTCATTAGAGTAAAGCTGCTGAGTTTTAAATATGTCTGCTTACAAGTGTGGGTATGTGCACATTGTTGCATGCAATTGCTGGCTTTTGGAGGGCTTTTTGACACAAAATAATATGATGGTGCAGATGTTCTGATATTGTTCTTGAAAACAGCTGATGGTGGATCTGATGCTGAAAGCTGATCAGCAACTAGCATATATCATCATCTTCTGATCCAAACCAGTTCCTCTGGGAGTCAGCTCTATTGTTTCAGTGTGTTGTAATTAAATTGAGTGCTGTTAAGGTGTCAGAAATTACTTTATAACACAGGATAATGGACTTAAATAGACTTATTTGCACATTGCAAATCATAGTTTAGCAAATTACCCTTAAAGGCTATACATTTAAAAACAAAACAAGTCCCTCAATATTCAGTAGGAAAAGAAAGAGGAAAAAAAATTGGTCTGATTTCTGACTCAGTCTTTAAGACATCTTTGCATTAATGCCTTTCTGGACTTAATAGATGCTAGAATAATGCCTGTTATTTCTGAATAACAGTCATAACATGCTTTGTTTGAAAGAAAAAGGTAATTATTTTTTTTGTTTTAGTTAGAATTGAATATGTGGTGGGAAATCCCTGTCAACCAGACCTTTAATAGTTGGAAAAATACTTCTAATACATGCGACAGATAACTTCTGTATCTAGCTCTTACAAAGTTTTGAGCAATGTTAATCCCCAGAAAAGTTTGTGTGAGTTGCAAATACTCAGCATCTTGTAGAATTAGACTGTATTTATGAGAAGGCTAATGTCGTTAGGAAAATAATGGATTTACATGCATAGTGAGAGCTGTTTGTAAATCAGCAGGTGGTTTCTAAAATATCAGAAAATGGCAAAATGTTTACTGATGTGATTTCTCTCTGAAAAACAAACCTGTTTGAAAATACTTGAACATTCAAACTTCAAATGCTTAAAGCTGATTTGCTTTTCTTCAGCCATCTCTGGTCTTTCTTACTTGTGTTTTGAATTCACAGGCTCTTAATTTTCAGTCTTGATCTTATTTTGCATTCTGAAGAGCACAGTAACAGGAAAAGAAAAAGAAAATAATTTTCTTGCAAACCGTATATTTCAATAGGAGGTTTATTTCTATGAATAGATAAGAAAAGTTCAGGTGATACCAGAGAATATGTGCTTTCATTTGGTATGCCTATGCACATACTTTCATACAGAATACTAGATCACATTTCTCTTTAGTAATATAAAACCTGCTTGAGACTGAATTAATAAATGATGCGAAGCAGTATTAAAATTCTCCATGTCTTTCGAGTCATACATACAGCTTCAAGCAATTTGTTAGTCATAAAAGCCAAGGAATGTCATTAGAATAATATATATTTTAAAAAATCAAAATTCTGTAAGCTAATTTGCCTGTGTGCCATTTTCTTACTCTGATTTAAAATTAAAGCCTGCCCCTACCCTATAAATGGCTGTTGAACTGTGTACCTCTGTGAAAAGGTTTCCAGTGTGGAGAAAAGAGGAAATAAGTTCAAAGATCTTTAATCCAGTTTCCTCTGTTTTATTTGATTACTTGGAAAATCTTTCCCTTTGCTGCTGTCCCCCAGTTCTTCATTCACCAATAGTACTGAGGGGGAAATTTGTGCTGTGCCGTTTATACATAATTTAAAACTATTGTGCTAGCTTTAAACCCAAAGTCTTTCTCATCTATCATTTATCTTATGATGTTATCTTTTGTACTCGGTACCCTTCAGTAAGCACAGCCTGACACGTCTTGTGGCCTTTACCTTCTGCAATAAAAAAGATTGAAAAGATGCTTGGCACCACCTGGTGAAGATGAGGCAACCCTGGAGAACTGTGCTTCGGGAGCAGGTGACTGATGCTACGAAATGTGCCAGTCTGGGGACACAGCTGAGGGCTTGTAGTAGGGAAGGGGGAGGGGAGGGGAAGAAAAAAAAAGAGCAGGAACATTAATACATCTTCCTGAGGTTTGATGGGACATACACTGCCTACTGTTCCATCTGGTGCTTATGATAGCATGGCATATTAGCATGCTGCAAGTTCATAATGTATTCAGGGCGAGAAAACACCACTTGCATACCAATTGAGGCGTCCTCTTTCTCAGAGCTGCTTTTGAATTTCAATGATGTTTATGCCTCCTAAGCCATGACTGAACGGAGCATTTCCGCTTGTGGAGAAATAACAGCAGTGAGGGACTCTGGCTCATGTGGCTTTTCTTTCCTCTCTCTTTATTTTTCCCTTTTTTTTTTAGTTCTTTTCTTCCTGCTCTCTCCTTCCAATTTGTTTTGTTCGGGGGAGCCTGAAGACAGCTTGAGGTTTTTGGACTAGCTAATTACAGAGCTTCTGTTAATATTGCATTGACTTCTTTTTAAGGTTGTAGTCTATTGTCTTTTTGCTTATCTCAAAATGCTTAAATGTCTTTTTATGACATTTTGATGAAATTGCTCTAAAAGCAGTGTCATGAAGCATTTAGAAAATAGCACATTGCAATTCTGCTTTATATTCAGATTTCCTGTACTACTAAATCAAAGAACAAACAATACCCTGAATTCCACATTTCATGGTAAATTATTTGTGCCCCGTGTCTTCAAAGACTTGATTTTCACTTCAAGTGTGCTACATAATAGGATAAGTATCTGAAGTTGAGCAGGTATGTAAGCCTTTGTAGGAGTGAGGTCTTTTTATCGATTCCTTGCAGGAAATGTACTGATATGTTCATCTTATTTCTCCCTACCCTGTCCTCTTTGAAACTCTGCTGAGATTGACACTTGACTGGAGACAATCTCAAAACTCCACCATAGACACTCTTGACTGCACATTTTGTTTCTGAACTTGTCAAAGATTGTGATCTCTTTATGGCTCAGTGCTGTGAATCACTCTGCAGCCCTCCTTCCAGTGGGTTTTCAAAGTGTGAAGTTTACACACAGGGTACGGTATTTGATGTGGGATTTTCAAGTGTCTGGAGTAATACATGAGTGTGAGACCTATTGCCTTTGTTGATGACTGAGCTTCTAAACTGCTTCATGTGTTTTGAAAGTCCTGTCCCAAAAAGGAGACTAAACTTGCTGCTTGTCGTGGTTTAACCTCAACTGGCAACTAAGTCCCACAGAGCTGCTTGCTTACTCCTCACCGGCAGGATAAGGGGAAGAGGATTGAAAGGGTAAAAGTGAGTTGAGATAAGAACAGTTTAATAATTGAAATAAAATAGTAATAGTAATTGTAATAATAATAATAGCAATAATAATAGTGATAAATATAATAGAAGGTAAAATAGCAAAGAGAGAGAAATAAAACCCAAGAAAGTCAATTGATACAATTGCTCACCACCAACTGACTGATACCCAGCCAGTCCCCAAGCAGCAGCCTCCCAGCCAACCTTCCTCCCAGTTCTATTGCTAAGCATGACATCACATGGTGTGGGATGTCTCTTGGGTCAGTTGGGGTCCGCTGTCCCCGCTGTGTCCCCCTCCCAACTCCTTGTGCTTGCCCAGCCTGCTCGCTGCTGGGAGGGCTGAGAAGCAGAAAGGCCCTGAGTCTGTGTAAGCCCCACTCAGCCTTAGCTGAAACATTCCTGTGTTACCAACACTGTTTCCAGCAGCACAACTCCGAAACACAGCCCTACATTAGCTGCTCAGAAGAAAATTAACTCTACCCCAGCACACTGCTTGAAGAGGGAAGAATATTAAAACAGCATCTCTAGTACAAACCCACTTAATTAATGCATTTCGTATCTAGTCCTCTACCTGCACAGCTGGACTCTTGCTGCTGCTGACTGTGGTTTGAGGCTTTAGCTTAATCTCTAATGCATATGACTGTCATGCTAATACAACTTTAATAAAAATATACTAGGTAGCACTTTGAACTCCTTCACTTTAATTTAGTATTAATCCATTTGATTACTAGAAAAGAAAAGATCTTGCTCTAGTTCTGATCCATTCTTTCAGATACATACAGCCATGACTTTTATAAATATATATTTTCAGACATTCATTTTACTACTCTTGAATAGATAAGAAACAAAAAATGCATTACTCATCGTGACAAAGAATAAATTGACTCCCTTTGCTTTATTATCTGAGTATCTGTTGTCTGATGGCTTAAGAACATTCCTTGTTTATTGATAATGCATTTAGACCTAGACATTAAAGCCTTAGCTTAAATGGTAAGGTTTTTTTTTCCTTAATATATTCAGGAAGACTAATGTTACTGAATAGGAACGTGGAGGAGATAGTGTGGGTTATTCAAGCAAGTTTAGTCAGCACTTACAAGATTCTTGAAATGTTTCTTGATGTCCTACAGAACTGTTAACATCTGCATGGCTTGTGAGAAGAGCCACATTTATTGCAGCTGTATGCTAGCTAGAATGCAAACGAAAAGGGGGGGATCAGAGTTAAGAATGAAGCAGCTGGCTTTTGGTAGAGAGATTTATGATTTTACTCTCATTACAGACTGACAGTAAACTCTACTTGGACTCTTTCGAATATGCTTCTTTGAGATGGCAGGTTGAAGGCTTGGGAATTTAGCTGTCAGTAGATGCAGTCCAACAAAATATATACAGTTTAAAAGAAGACAAAGCTTTTAGATAAATAATCACGAATGGAAGTTCAGCCTTTCGAGGAGCTGTTTGTTCCAGTATGACATAACATGATGTAGAGCATGTGTTTAAAGCCTACATTTGAGATGGTTTTAAAAAAAAAAAAAAAAAGACAAAGATAGATTGTTTTAAATACTAGAGGGGAGCAATAGACAGAAGGCTGCTGGTTCCCTGCAGAACCAATGAGGCCATACAGCTTCCTGTCCCCATTCTTGCAAGGGTTTGGCATTTCTGGAGAAAAGGAAAGGTCTGTTGAGAGACTCCCGCGATCCCAAGCCTGGCTGAACAATGTAATAGTATCTCAATGTGTTTGTTTTACCTCTTCTTCTCTTTTTTTGTGCTAGAAGAGAAAGTGAGAGAAGAACATGCAGTATCAGAGTCCTATTTTCTATTTCACTCCTTCCTGAATAAAAATGGCATATATGAGGGTTTTTGTCCAAGTTTGGTACCTTCCTTGCCCATTTCTTTTTCAGTTGTTGAGACAGATTTAAACATAAGTTAGGTCAATATTTGTTAGTTGTCAATATCTTTGTTCAGTTTCAGTTAAGATCAAATTTTTCTGCAGTTTTGTTTTCTTATTTATTTGATATGAATGAAAACTGATAATGTCTTTTGTTTCTTCTGGTTAATATAGCTTGAGATGCGTCCTCTTACCTTTTTTCCCTGCACATTTTAAGTGAATCTATTCTGGTTTTGCTCAGTTAATTTCTTTACAACCTGCCCAAGCCATTCACAGTGGGAGTGCCAGGATCTGTTTTTGTGTCTCCTGCTGTTTCTTAACAACCTCAGCAACTGAGGAGGCTGCACGTCTATACTCCTGTTCTTTATTACTCTCCTTAAATGGTGCTTCTGAATAGTTTCCTAATATTTTCTAAACCAAACCTATTGCTTGTTCATTTGCTGCAATAGCAGAGCTACCCATTAAGAAACAGGGCCAAGAAGGACCATTGGCGTGAAGAGCATCCTGTTGTTGTTTTAAGGAATTTGTTTGGATTCATCTTTATCTACTCACACGTTTCTGCTGTCCATACTGTGTTCTATAGCAGATGTCCACTCTGATAGCCTGCTATGATTTTTATCTCTCCCGTCTAGCCTTAGACTTTTCGTTGTTACACTCATCATTATTTATTGTAGTATGGGGCATTGTAAGGGCTCTAGCATATGATTGCTTCCTCCTTTCCATTCTCCTGACACCAGAGCATAGACAAAAGCAAATTTTTTAGTATTTCATTTATGAAGATGACTGCATTTGATTCATCAGTGTTCACCACCTCATACCTTCTTTTAGTTTCCAAAAGTTTATTTCCACTTGGTGTTTTGGAAACACGTTTTATCTTAATTTTGTGCAGGTTGTTGGTACTGAACAGAATTGTGTGAAAACCCAAGTAGCTCTGTAAGTCAGGGCTCATAATCACCTTTGGAAATGACCTGTTAAGTTTCTAATGGGTCATTTGTATGCACAGTTACTGAAGCTACTTGCAATAATTATGGAAAAGATAATGGTTAGGAACTCATTTGGGGACAGTTTTTCTTGTTAACTGTTTAGTATTTCATCCAGGTACACCTATTTCCCCATTTTTTAATTTTCCTTTCGTAATTTCAGAGTTTGCCATGGATAGTTGTTGCAGTTCAGCATTTCTTCATTTCTTCATCTCCAAGCAGTTTAAAGCTTACCAGACACGTACTGGTGTGTTTTACATCTTCTATTCCAAGAAGACCATAAAGAAATATGTTTTCACAGGAGATGCCAGTGCAGTCACTATCTCTCTATGCTTTTGAATTGTATCTGCCCTTGGGATTTAGCCTTCTTAGCATATATGTGGTGCCGAAAGGATGTTTATAAAGATCTATGTGAGCCTTTATTTCTTCCCTGCTTGCCATTTGATCTCTCTGGCTGATTATAGGTGTGAGGGAAATACCAGGTTTTGTTTGGTTCTCCGTGTTTTCGTGCAATAAAGAAATGGTGTTGAATTTTGATGGAGTATGTTCAAGTTCATGCCATCGTCACACGGCTGTAGTTGTGTGTGCACAATGCAGATTTTATGACTAGATATAGTGTGAGTTGTAGGCGTGACACTGCCTATTGTGTTGCTTGCTGCAATTCCACTTTTGGAATATTTCACATAGAAAGCTGTCAGCAAAGCAGGGGAAGGTGAGGGAGATGTGTAATTGGGGGTGAGGGGGGAACATCTAACTTGTTTGGCTGGGATGAGAGGTGACAATAGGAGGCATTGAAAAAGGTCTTCTGTTGCAGCCAGGACTGTCTGTTTGCTCTTTTGAGAAAGAAATTAATATAGCTGAATTTTAGGGACAACTACTTAATATTCTGTTGGTACTGTGGGCACAGAATAATACATACTCATGTGTACACACACACACACACACAGAGTATCATAGGCTCTCCTTTATATCACGTGGCTGAAGATACTGGGAAGAACTTTCCTTAGAGCGTCCCTTTGGCTTTCTGAGCACCCTGCCGTTTGTGTGGAGCGCTCGGTGCGGGCGGCGATGTCCCCGGTGCCGGCACAATGCCGGCTCCCCCTAGTGGTCTCGGTGGCCCGTGGCCGTGCCCGCTGGCGCCCGGGCTCTGCCCGCGCTCCCCGCTGCTCCGGCGGCGCGCCCGCGGCACGGCGCTCCCGCAGCCCCCCTCTGCCCCGCCGCGGGGGTTCCATCCTTCCGGGCAATAGTCTTCTTTTTCTCGTAAAAATGGCCTCTCTTCTGGTTAATCCGCCTCTCAGGGACACGAAGTGTATATGCCCAAGTACGCCCAAAGCCAAATGTAGAGTGTTTCTATAGCACAGACAGAGTTAAATCTACATTTCGTAAGATTTTTTTTTTATGTAGAAGAAAACTTAACCATATCAGAAAGGGATAAGCGCATCCACAGTGAACATTCAGAGTTCAAATGCGTCAGACTTCTTTGTCAATATTTCACTTGCACTCGTAACATTGAGTGGTTTCTCTTTCGTGTCTGACTTCTCGCCCTGAAGTTTCCCCTCCATTTAACACTCCCTTCAGTGTAATTGAAGGCTCTTTCCCTCTTACAGTTTTCTGAATTTGAATGTTAAAAAATATTTTTATACACAAAACCAAGTAAGTAAAACTTGGTCACATATGTGTAGAAATGTGCGTGCACATGCACACATGGGCACACACATATGTGCACATACAGAAGAAAGCCATAGAAGCTGCACTGGTGCACAAAGATCAATATTGTCGTGTTGGAGTAATAGGTTTAGGTGGCTTGATGAAAATGATGTTCTATAAATAGAAGAACCTTTTTAATGTATTTGTTGAGGAAAAAAAAACCCTAAACATTTAATTTGAGTCTGCTGGGCTTGAAACGAAGTATGTGTTGTACAACCATCATCAATCATGGCAATGCTATGATACCTGAAATTGTTTTCAAAATTTGCGTATATTTTCTGTGGATTCTGTAATAATTGCTGATTTTTCTTTCAATTCAGGCTTCAGCTGGGGCCTGCTATTTAAAATTCAAAACATGGGGAGGATGCTTCAAAAGAAGGAAGTTTTAAGCTTTATTGTGCAAGACTAAGACTGCTGTGATGCTTTAAGGTCTAGAAACGTTGCGTGTAATTGTATACCCTGTGAGTGGTCTCATTAGTTTACCTACAGCTGTTTCCAGTGTCTATAGTTAAACACGTATTCCTGAGTGTTTCTGGAGCTGGAGTCTGCCTGCAAGGCTAACCCAGCATCTCTCTTTCTGGGTGAGATCACCTGATTTCTGTGCCAATATGAATTTGTGTGAATTTGCTGGCTTCAGAAAGAAGTTTAATCTGGTTTTATACTTGTTAGTCTTAAACGACATATAGAAATTCCTTCCTTTCCCTCTTCCTTTATATGCTTATACTATTTCACATTCATTTTTAGGAGTGCATGTGATGTGTTAGGCCAGATAATGCAAAACATAGTTTTGGGTTTGGTAAAGGTAGTATTTGCTTTGCTTGGGAGCTTATTTGTCAGTAAGTAGTTTTGTCTCATCTAAGAAGATGTTTGGGTCTTCATTTCTTGTGAAGTTTTTGAGACTCTCTTTCCCCCTTCTCACCTCTCCACTGCTGCATTCAGGTGTGATCCAGTGCCCAAAATAAAAGACAGTTGGTGTGACATGCGGCACTGAGGAGGAGCTAACTCGTGACTAATAATGAGTATTTTCTCACGCTCTGTCTAGACAGTCAGTCATGTAAATACAAGATGTCTTTAATGGCATCATCTGATGATGTGAAATGATAGTATTCCAAAGTGTGTATTTGTACAAATGCCGAAGTACTGATGAGTATTATAAATTGCACTATTGAAGATTGTCAGTATATAATACTGAGTTGGGGGAAAGCCTATGGTTTCACTTTCGTCTTGCTGGTGGCAATAACAGTGCCAGCACCTGAGCAAGGGTTTCTGGGGGAAATATGCTTCATTATATATTTTTGTTGGTGGATTAATACCTGTCTTGAGTGGCTGAATAGAAGCCAAGGAGTTATTATGCCTGGTCACTGAGGACCACCAATTGTTGTGTACAGCAGCCACAGTGTGAGAGCAGTCTGAATGCTTCTGGGTCTCATGAGGCAAAGAACCTAGATCTATATGGGAATGTTTATGCCTGATTTAGCAGCCATAGAGATTAAAAAATTAGAGACTCTAACTCTTTAGTGATTATATGGGACATTTAGTCTGCTAATTTAGCTGTCTGTGTTAGATGGCAGGAATCCTCAGACTGTTCCGGTACTTGATGAAGAGGGAGTTTGGCTGCCTCTGCTTTTAGTATTGTGGGTAAGGGTCTTGCTCCCCAGACCTGCACATCTGGTCTAATGGAACAGACTTTTCACTGTTTGAAATATCACTTGGAGGAACTGGGTTTTGGAATGGGTAAAATGGTGCAGTCTGGTCGAGCAGGGGTTTGGGACCTCGATCGGCAAGGTGGGGAGTATCCTGTCCCAGGCTGGCCACCACCAGCTTACCCTTACAGGATCTTGACTTGTCCATGACAAATTCCACATTTTAAAATAAAGCAAAGCCAAAAATATATCCATTACCTTCTTGGTAGTCCCTATGTCATCTTTTCAGATGTATAACCATGGAAAATACCACCTCCTACACCCATAATTGATTCTTTTTGAGCCTAAAGTACTTCTGGCATGTTACATAAATACAAGCAATGCCTCTTAAAAGTACAACCATAGTAACTTTTTTGCTTTTTCGCAGAGGAATTTGTTGCCTAAACTTTCCCTGAGTTTAAATAAGTTACTTTAGAGAAGCTGTGGGTGCCCCATCCCTGGAAGTGTTCAAGGCCAGGCTGGATGAGGCTCTGAGCAACCTGCTTTAGTGAAAGGTGTCCCTGGCCATGCGGTGGGGGGTTGGAAGAGGATGATCTTGACGGTCCCCTTCCAACTCAAGCATTTCTATGATTCTGTGATTTACTGTTAATTTAGGACTGGACAAACTTTGGATTAAAAACATAAATATGCTTCTGGAGATCAAGTTACAATATTTCAGTTGATGTTGTGAGAGAAAATCTTCTTACTTCTGGTGGGAAGGATCTGTGCTGTGTGTGGTCGAGTATATAAGAGCATGTGAACAATACCAATTGGATTCTGATGGCATTTGTGTTTCTTAGATATCAGTCTGCCTTCATCAGTAGTTTGTCAAATAGTGTGTAATTCTGACAAGGGTAGGCCTTCCAGGGACAATGCTGCAGAAGGCAAACGAGTTACTGGTCAGGGAGCCTTTGGGAAGGTGCACCTGAAAGTGTGCTGGAGATTTCCTCTATACAAGTAAAAGGATTGATTGCTAATGTAGAGAGGTGCTCACCTCTGTAGCTTGTTGGGGAGGCTGGTGTGAGTTTGGCCAGTGGTTGATCTGACTGTTCTTCAGTTCTTCATGCCAGGGGCAGAGAGTGCCACTTTGTCACTTCCCTTCAGCCTCAGTGTTCAGTGAGCTGGGTTTGGAATAGCAGTAATGCTTCCTATGCTGTGAAACACAAGAGAACCACTCAAAACACACAGTTCTTAGTTGGATAGCTTGTCAACAAAAAGAAAAGATCTAGGAAACAATGTAAACAGGAAAATAGTATTTCAATACCCATTATGGGACTGTTTGCTCATTAACTGCATTCGTTCATATATAGAGGAATTTTCGTGATTTTCGTGGGGGATTTAGAAGAAATCCACATTGTCTTCAGCTTCATTACAGGCCAACTGTTGTGTATTCAGCCATGACAAAGGAATTTATAGACTTTGTTTTCTTGGGGACTAATGGAAACTCAGGGCAGCTACCACAGTTTGGCCCTTATTTTGCTTGTCTGTTCTTGCTAAGTATTTCATAAAGCATTGTGGTGGTAGTAGATCTAGATTTAGAATGTATTCTTCTTCCCTTCATTCCTGCATTCAAGCAATTATAGATGGTAAAATTTGCAAAGCCAGAAAGGGTGAAGGAGAAAAGAGGCATTTTAAAAAAGGTGCAATTCTGACATGAGTCAGTTTTTATTAAATAACTGAAAGTGTATTTATGATAGTTTTGAAACTGTCAAAACATGTCAGATTGTTAAATAAGAGGGAAAAGTTTATTTTTCTGTTTTTCCCCCTCTTTTAAAAGGAAATTATATGGTAAGACAAGTTTATTTCTTTCAGGAGAAAATAATATGTCCAAACAAAGCAAGCCATGACATTTTTGTCTTAATTCTGAGATCGAAGTCATACATTGCTTATTTTATAATATGTATAATTATCTGGCCTTCAGCTCCTAAGGCATGAGTGTGGGACCAAGTTTTTTTGCCAGTCAGAACCTCTCACCATAGAGAACTGAAATCAAAGAGAATATTTCTGCATTTGTAGTTCATTGTCATGATGTTGGGACCAGTCAAGGTACCATTGTGGACAAAGAACATGACATAAAGCATTTTCACTATTTAATTGCTTTATATCATCCACAAGCTCTACCAAAACCAGAAGACAGTAGCATAAAAATCCGTTTCAGCTTTTGGGAGACAGAGGAGATTGTATTATGCTCGAGGCTTATTTTAGCACAGCTGAAGAAAAGTCTTACAACTTGGCCTCAGATAATTTCAGTGAACTCCCAGGATACAAAATTTCTTCTAACCATTGCATATTATATGAGCATAAACGGGTAAATTGAGTGTGCTTTCATTTATTCTGAAGAATAGCTGGTGATACGAATTGTTCAACTATCTGAGCAGAGGAGAATGAAGATAAGACTGCAGCAAAATTGCGATATTGCTCTTGCAAAAGGGTCATCTTTAATATGTGAGCTTCATACCCAGCATGCTAAAGAAGCATTGAAATGTTATGTCATCTGAAAACGTTTTTGGGCATATCCATCAGTCACTTCACACAGATTCTGATTCCTGGTGGATAAATCTTGCAGAGTTAATGTTCTGTGACAAAAGACAGAGTCTGAGCTGATCTCTGATACTGCATTCCTGCAAATCACCCAGGAAGTGAAAGTTCTCTACTGGGGAACTGGAAATGCAGTGGTGTTTCCTTTCTAGGCCAACAACATGACTGCCGCTGGCACTGACCATAAGTTACGTCTGTATTATGCCTGTTTGAGACCATTGTGTATAGCACAAAAACATCCATTGGGTTTAGGTCCTTATTTATTTATCAAGAAGAAGTTAAGAGGGCCAAGAGGTGAATGGAATGAAAACTTTTCCGGTCTCAACAAATCCCAGGCATACTTGGCGAGGAGAGGGTCTGCAGTGGTGTTGTCCACATGTCATGTTTTATGGCTGCATTGTATGACTTGCAGGTTTCCCCAGGGGTTCAGTGCATGGAGTGGGTCGGTTTTACCAGATATATCAGGCTTATACCATGCATTCTCAAACGAGTTCTTTTCAACCAAGGCAACCTTGTAATATTGTCCTGCTCGGTGTAGCAGGAGGTTTGAGGGTCAGGAGTTGTGGGTCTCCACAAACACTGCCTGTTACTAATGGTCCTATGTGGCTTGGCCACATCTGAAGGAGAAGTTCGTACTGAGTGCAACATGATAGCATTATGGATGGAAGAGCTATGAAATTTGTACTCTTGAGTTGGACTTGTGGTTGTCTGACTTCAGGTTCATCACCACTGTGACTCACAGTCTGTGGTTACCTGCTTGCAAATTCCTTGCCATCCCTCTCAAAATAATCAAAATTAGTCCAATGCATCTAAGAAACCATCAGTATTAAATCCTTCAGATTTAGGTCTCAATTCCTGTAACTTGGGTGGTGGAGGCAGGTTCTAATCCCTTGTGTCATATGTGGGGCTTGCTCTTTTTGTGAGTTTAAAGGAAAACAAGACAATGGACTCTTTTAATTTAGCAAGTTTTATTTTTATTTTTTAAATGTTGGCACCAAAGTAGAAAGTACTGTACAATCAATATAAAGCATCTTTTACGAATCTTTCATGCCTGAGTGTACATCTGGAACTGTTTGCACTAACTAAAAGTAAAATAAATGCCACAGCGTATTATACCACAATTTTTTTTCATTTAAAAAAGGAAATTGAAAACACACCGCTCCTAGAAATGCTTGACATTGAATTGGCTATTGAAATGGTATCAGTAAAGTATTTATATATTCCATATTTTGTTCCATACATCAGCTTTCCTTGATGCGTTAGACTTGGAAGTGTGCCATGTGAGCTGAAATGTTGCCATTTATGAAAGACCGCCTTGTTTTAAAAATGGACTAAATCTTGTAGGGTACAGCAAGTGAAGTAAATCGGTTTGAACGCAGGCACATCTCTCTTTGCCCTGGCTGCTGCATGTTTTGTCTCTTCCTTGTTTGGTTCAGAAGCTGACTGTGCTTACAGTAAATATCAGTGTTCACCTAACAGCTAAATGTAGTGATAAAAATAACCTCTACCATAAAAACGGAATGAATGACAAGAACAGTATAGTTCCATGAACCAAGAAATGCACAGAAGAAATATCGTAATTTAAAGTTGGTTTTACAACATTCTTTAATTTTAAATGAAGCAAAATACTTCTGTGGTTAAATCACAGTTCTTCACTCTATGCTGTAAAGGAGATTCAAGAATGTGTATTCAAAATGTTTTGCTTGGTTTTGTTTTTAAATAAAAAATATAATCCAAAGCAAATGCAGTAGATCTCTGCATACTTGAAACATGTTTTCTGAATTATTCTAAGTCTCTTGCTGCTCCAGAGGGTTGTGTGTATGGATTAGGACTAGACCATTATTTCACCATCTTTCTCCATCCTGAACTGATTGCAGTGAACACCACAGAATGAGTTGCAGATGTCTCCTTTTCCTTCCAGTTTGGAGGACCCCTGGTTTCAGTCCTATTTGATCTGAACTGGGCTAAGGAGCACAGATCTGTCATTGTTTAAAGGGATTCAGTGGAAGAAATTGTTGCACCTGAAAGAAGTTACTCCCTCTGTATACACAGGCTATGCTTTTAAATGTGGGATGCTGTGAGATGCTGCCTGTACGAAACTTTCTGGTGTGTCCCTCCTAATTCAGGATTATTGTTTGAAATGTCAGGGTCCATCTGAAGAAAAAGATAGCAGGAACTAGCAAGTGGGGAGTTTGGTTTGACTCAAGAGCATAAACATGTTTTTGAATTCAAGAAATCAAGCAATTTTAAGACATGGTGAAAGTCCTTCTAAATTTCAGGCAAAATTCAATATGTATGTCTCTGTATTGTAAAACTGGAGCAAATGTACATGAAATCTTACCCAGGCAAGGGTAAGGATATGTAGGTTTGGATATGTAAGAGTTTTTCCTCTTGAGGGATTCTTTCTTCCCCTACCAAACCCTCATTACCTCTGAATGTACGAATAGCAGAATATCCACTGAGAGTTTGTGTGAAGAATGTCCATACATCAAAAGCCTCATGAAATAACATGTCTTGAAGGAAATTGGCTTGTGACTATGATTTAAATACCATTTCATCTTTAGCTTTCATATCATCAGGCTATTTTTCAACCATTACAGTAAAAAGTGTTGACTGTTAGGTTTATTGTTTTCATTAATTAAAAAATAAATAATGATTTGTAGAAGCTGGAGTTACAGGCTAAGTGTCAGACACCAGAAGCTTTAGGAGTTCAGATCACAAGAACTGTTAACTCTTTTATCAGTGGTGGCTCTGCTTTGTGGCTCCATATCACCACTTCATGCCCCGAGTGATCTGTCTTAGAGCTGCTGAGGTTCTCTGGGGCTGTGGGTGGTGGGACAGTGGTAGGTGCAGAGCTGCTGTAGACAGGTCCCATCACTCCCTCAGAGTTCAGGGAGCTGTATGAAAAGGTAAGGAACAGGTAAACAGTAGCTGTAAGCGCAGAATGGCTCCCACAGGGGTTTTGTTATTAAAGAGGGTAGAACAGAGAGTTGTAAAGGCTGTTCTCCTGGGTGGTGTGATGGTGTCTTCCAAGCATGTGGAAGAGCTTTGCATTTTGCGTTGTACTTCTTCAAAAGCCCTTTTGCCCTGCCCCCATGGAGAATCTGTGTTCTGACAAAATAGTCTTGCACTCTGGCAAGAAATGTTTTGAGATTTGCTTTAAAGGAGCCTTAATATCTACTTAAAGAAGGCAGGACTAGGGAACATGCAGACAGTCAGAGAGAAATCTGCTTGCCTGCAATCATACAGTAGGAGAGTAGAGTTTAGGGCTTTGCAAGGGAAAAGGGTAACAAAAAGGTAAGGGGTATGTAAAGGATGTTTGTGTTTACCCCTACGAGGTCCAAAGAAAGGTAATTGGGTAAATCAGACCTAATGTTATCAGATTTAGATGAGACGTACAGAGGTCTGTGGGTAAGTTCAGCAGTCTGCAAACTGGGTGGCAAACTGTTGGAGGTAGTAAAAACCATTTGGATCATGATAGTGTGGCAACCTGAAATTCGAGGGCAAAACCAACGCACTATTTCCCACTACCGTGTTCCATTTAAGTAGCAAAACATTGCCAGCTTTTTAGGAAAGTCTCCCCCCTGTGATCTGAGCGCGTTTCTGATCAAACCTGAACTTTGAAATGCAGGGAAGGGAAGGGAGGGAGCAGGAGCCGTGCGGTTGGTTACAGCTCAGGATCGCTTTTAGTTATCACCAGCTGAATTGGAGGATACAGGCTGTGCCTGCTTGCAGCGAGCAGCAGTCTGTTAGAGGAGCTCGATTTCTCTCACTCCTTCTTCCACCCACCTCCATCTCCTCTGTGCCTGTGTCTGCGCTCCCACATGCTTCAAATCTGTGTACCTGGACTGCCTTCCTTAACAGTTCAATGTGAGTGTTAGCAGAATGAAAACCAGATGGACCAGCAGTTCCCACTGTTATCTCCCCACCAGCTCTGGCAAGCCTCCCTTTCTCTCTCCTTTCTTGGCATGGGAGAAATATTTGCCTTTATTTAGGAGGGCTTGGGCTCACTGCTGTGCCTCTTTCCCTCTGTTGCAACATGAGCTGAAAGCTATTTATTCCCTTGTTGCTGAGGTTGGTTGAGGTGAGTGCAAGATGAATTCGGCTATTAAGGAAGCAATTAACATTTCAAGATGAGTTTTCATAGTTCTTTATATTAAATTAATGGCTTATTGAAGATAGAGATTTAACTGTTTTAGTATAGTGATATGGAAAGGAAGTACGTATAGAATTTGTCTAGAAACCTGGTTTTGTTTTCCAGCATGTAATAATTTACTGTTGCTTGATTTGCAATTCATACCTCACTTACCTGTGTAGCAACTTTAATATATAGGATAATCATTGTGGATACTCTTCCCTCCACAGCTGAGGTTACAGATCCTATAAAATTGTATCTCTATTCCCCTCATCCTGTTCTGGGGGTGTTTCACTGCTCATCTTCCCCAAACTTGTCTCTAAATTCTGTATGAAATGATTCCCTTTCCCTGAGAGCTGAAACATTGCCTGTAGGCATTTCAACAGAGGTTGAAGATGGCTTCTATAATTGCAGTACCTGACACACTGCACCTCTGGGACTTACTACTTACTTCCTCAGTTTCTTCAGTTTCAGACAGATAAAGATTGGTATCTGTTATGTGTTGTTAATTTTTTCAGGGGGTGTGGAGGCTGTTTTGGTTTTTTTCCTTCTCCTCTTCCTTTTTTTTTTTTTTTTGGAACTTTCTCATATTTAAGTTTTCTGATAATAAAGTGTTTTGAGGCTCTTTTAAACATACCCATTCTTTGTTAAATGTGTGCATTGCATTTAATTTCTGTTACTGTCTCTGAGATCAAATTCCAGATATGATTTTTTCATTGATGTTTGTATGTTGTTAGTAAGAACAAGGAGTTGTGTCACAAAGTGAAGTGACAGAATTTATAGAATGTGACATGTCTTGAATTAAAACCACAGACTTATGTGCTTGCCCATTAGCAGTGACACTTACTTGCTTTACAAATAGTTTTGCGGAGCTCAGGAAGACTTGTGTAGGGCCATGTATGAATAAATAGCCCTGACTCCCTAAAGAAGGGATGTAAGAATTTGACTTATGTCCGTTAAATGTTAAACGTCATTGTACTCATCTTTTTTCAAGACGGCTTGCTAAACTCCTGGCATGAGTGAGAAAGCCTTAATTTTGCCTTCAGCTGGTAAATTTTACTGTGTTTTGTCCATTCTTAATAAATAAAACATAAGGGCTTGGATGGCTTTAAAAATTTTTTTGAGGTATTGTCATTCGAAAAGATGTTGGAAAAAAGACTATACTTCTGTAGCTTTTCTATCATGTGTGTTGTATCTTTAGATCTTTAGTTGCAAGAGAAGTGTTAAATTTGCTTCCTAGTTTTGCCTTATGTTTGTTTTGTTTTCTTGGGGAGTATATTCCTGCTTATCTTGCAGGTTTTGAACATTAAAAGTTGTTCTTAATATGTGAAGGTGCAAACTTACATGCTTATTTGAAAATAATTGTGTGTATATGAGATTATTGATATATCATTTTGGCATGTTGTATTTATTTTTCTGCTGAATATGAGAATATCCAGGGGCACTGTGGTAAAGTGATCCAGGAGCTGTGTGTATTTAACATAAGTTTAACATAAGATTACAAAGAGAAGCAATGGAGAGGGCAGCAGGTGATACAAAGAAGAGACATGAAGAGAGCTGGCTTCAACCAGTATTCCACCCAATATCTCACCCGTTCTAAAGAGCTTCAGGTTTTAGTTCTGGAAGAGATGTCATAAGGGGATTTATTATCTTCCTGTCTCTTCATCTATTTTTTCCTCCTGGCTAACATGAGAACCTTGAAGGGAGGTGGCATTATTGCAGCTCCAGGAGTGCTTGGGAGGTAGCATCTGCACATGCTAGAAATAAAAACAAAAGATAATGCAGCACTGCTACAAATGAGGCCTTACCATCTGTGTTGCACCTTCTTAAGTAAGGTTTAGATGATGCAATTTGGGAAGAGCACACTGGAGTAGATAATCAGGTGTAATCTTTCACAGCAGATGCTGAAATGGCTCACTTCTTGCATTAGCTTTTAAGTTTTTGTCAGAGGGGGTGTGCTCGGGGAAATAAACCAGTGTGTTCCTGTGGTGTGTGTTGCAGATCGCACTGAGAAGCATTCCACAATGCCAGACTCACCTGTGGATGTGAAGACACAATCCAGGCTGACGCCTCCAACCATGCCACCTCCTCCCACTACCCAAGGAGCTCCAAGAACCAGTTCATTTACGCCCACAACGTGTAATTAGTCTTATTTTCTTCCTTTTCTTCCATCTTCTTTCTGTTCTGTATGTCAGAAACCAAAACAGGTGAAGGGAAATGTGCATGAAGTGGCAGGAGCAGCATTTGGTTGTACTGGGATAAAGTAATTAAGCAAAACAGAGTTCACAACAGATTAATGCATCTTTAAGGTATTAAGACATTCAGCTCAGAGTTGTGTTGTTATTTCATTGACCACTTGGTCACAGTGTCAAAGAACGGTGAGCACTGGCTTCCCAGTGGTTAACTTAATGCTCAGGTTAGCCCTCTTGTGAGAAGGACAGAAAACCTTCTTCTCTTACATGCCATGATGTTGTTTAAACAATCCCATTCCCTTTTGTATAGAAACGTCAGGGAGTTTGTTTGTTTGGTTTTTTGTTTTTAAAGTGGAGATAATCGATAATGAAAAAAATACTGCTTATGTTTCAGTGAAGAATTTGGATTTCAGTGCTATATAATGTCTAGTTAATATTGATATAAAACCAAAATTAAAGTCCTTTAATAATTTTTATCTAGAGGTTTCTAGTCTGTTACCACTTCTCTAAATCACTTACGGCTGCATCTCTGTCTCAGCCTATTGATGTAAACATATAACAAACTCTACTAGTCTTGATGTACGCTGCATTCATATCAGCGTAACTGAGATTTGAATCTGGCACGTTGTCTGGACTATTCTTTTCACAGCCATGAAATGATCCACATTTCTCATACCAAGATTTAGCTGCAAATCTTTTGGTCTCTTTTGTACTGCCTTGTAATAGTATAAACATGAGAATGTGTTTACATTTCACATTTTAAATAAAACATTTTTAGAACAGTAGAATACATATGCCTAAACAGAATGAAGGCTGCATCTTCTATTTGTCTTGCCTATGTCTGTTTTAGTCCCTTTCTGTCTGTTAAATGCCTTATTTAAAATTCACCTCTATGCAGAAGGCCAGCTGGAGGCCTTTGTACTACTTATCCCGGGGAACCCTGTCCTGACAATTTATGTTGAACTTAAACAGTGAGGAGGGTTTGTGCCAGCTATTCACATAAACTCACATTTAACCCAGTGACCCTGATCCTGCAAAGATTTGTCTGTTTTGCTTAACTTCAGCACCTGAATCATCCTGGATGGAGCTTCACACTGGAGCTGCTTCAGTCTGAAGTTAAATTGTTTCTAGGTTTTTGGAGGATCAGGTTCTTGCAGATGAAGCTTTCCAGTGTGATGCCCTGCCAACAGTTCAGGATGACCTTTGGCAATCATAAAAGGAATATGACAATGTTGTTTAATCACACTTACAGTCCTCACAAGACTTCTGGATGTTTGTTTATCTGATTGAGTTCAGCATTTTGGAAGGTGTGTGAACCACAGCTTGATTTTTGGGGCTCCTTATTTGAAGACTAAAAGTCTAAAAAACCCTGATTTTAATTGCTTTTTACCCTGTAGATTTTGGAGTTTGGCCTTAGCTGTTCCAGCTTGTACAATAAACAGTCACTTTTGTCAGAGTATCTGTTACATTTATTATTACTACAGCGGGAATGCCTGCAGGCCAGAAAGATCTGACTTGTTTTCTGGTCTAGAATATCTTTGTTTTCTTTGGTTTAGATGATTAGAAATTCTTTACATGTTGTAGTTTGAAATTTTAAATACTAAATTCTTTTCGATTAGCAACATGGTTTTGTTTTAGAAATTATGTACAACTTTGCCAATTGGCAAATTCAGATATTATAAGGAAAGCTCTGAAATAATGGGACTATTTCTATATTTCTTTTGTTGTGGGAGAAATCTTTGCTGGCCTTTCTTCTCCCTGTATCTATCCTGGGTAATGAACTCCACACTTCTCTGCTTTCATGATCATGGCCCCAGCACCCTCTGCCTAGAGCAGCCCCTTATGGGTGACAAAGTTGTTGGATGGTGTCAGGGTAGATCAGCAGGACGTGTCACTATTCTTCCCAATCCTCATCTACTAAGTTCCTGGTATGATGACTTTTGGCTTTGTGAGTTCCTTGCAATCATGACACATTTGTGTACTCAGATACCTCACCCCACTACAGCACTCAGAGCGTGGCCTGAAGCTGCACGGGGAGCTGAACTTGCTGAGGCCAGCTTCTTTCTATTTCTGCTTTTTCCAATCCTTGTTCTCACTAGCCCACGCAGCCAGAACAGGCCATCAAAAACTAGGATAAAACACAAGCAAAGGCTAGGGAAAATTTCAGATAGCTTTTTCTGTAGTGCCTCTAGAAGGCAGTGACTAGGGCAACAAAAACTCCTTTGAAGGTTTGTGGCAGTGATTTCAATATGGTAAGAGAGCAGTGATTTATATCTAGTAGTAGGTGTCCACCCTGAGAAAGGACTTCATGGTTAAAGATAAGGATGATCGATGAAGAAAATGAGAGGAGAATGGAATGTTTGGCTTCAGAGAGGGTGGTCATTGAGAAACATTGAATGTATTTAAAGTTGCTAGCTTGCCTTGGTTGTGCTTTTAAATAGGAAACAAGTTAAACTAATAGTCCTATGAATTTTTCATTGTAGACAACTTCCTGATTTTTGATGTGTTTTTTGGGATGGGTTCTGAGTGACTCCGAAAAAAGAAATCAGTTTCTCCAGGGCGGTGGGCAGTTGAGTGCAGCTGCTGCTGGGTACTGTCACATGCTGTGTGCCCACACCTGCCAGTGCACTGGCACACTTGTATTTCTAGGGAGCCATCCTTTTTCTTGCTGTTCGCTGTCATTTCAGCAAATCAGACTCAGCCTCAATGGTGTGTGTTTTGAGTGTTGCTGTTACAACTAACCTGAGTGGAAGAGGATGTCCTCAGTTTGATTCTCTGCTCTCTTCTAGAGTGTGGACAAGAATCAAACTGAAATTGCTGCCAAAAAACTCTCCGTTGTCTTCAGTATGTCTGCATGGATCTCGTTGCCATAAATTTTGAATGCCTAGTACTTCAGATAGTTATTCTCACATCAACTTTGCAACAGGGGGAAGATGTTTTCTTATCCTTTTTAGAGATATGGTGCTGGCACGTGAAAGCAGAGAGATTTGCTCATGGTCTCTGAGAAGTCTTCTGAAGTCTAGCTTCATGCCCTTGCTGCAAGGCTTCAGGACACAGGGAGCATTGGAGCATTTGTACCTGCACAGACAACTTTGTGTGCTCCATATGTTAGCAGCTAGGAAATCTGTATTGGAAAAAATAACCTTCTCATTGGGTGGTGTAAGGTTAAAACGTGAAAGTCCTGTTTTATAAACACAGCTGTCAGTTGTGTGTACAAACACAAGTAAAAATATTCAGAGATAAACTGAGGCTTCATGAAATATGTCTGCATGTTTTTTCTACCCCAAAGAGCAATTTTTTTTTTGGTCTTCAATCATACATGCATTTATGCCTTTTCTCTCTCCATTTGCCTCTCTCTCTTTTTAAAATCCTCTGACAAAAGGCTGGTATTCAAATGATGCTTTTCAGGTCCAGGAGCATTTGAAGGGGCTGTGTGAGAGGCAGCTGCTGTTATTTCCAATCCTTACAATGTTCAGCACCAGCTACTGGGAAATAGATATAAACTGCAGACTGTCTCTCTGTCTAAAGACTAATTATCTTTGATTGTGCAACTTAATTAATTTTGAGGTCAAGTGCAGAAAACATAAGCTGATGGATTTTCCCCTCTGTCTCCTTTTTTCTCTATCTCTCCCCCAACCCCAATCTTTATTTTATCCTGCTGTCTCTTTTTCTTTCAGTAACCAATGGCACTAGCCATTCACCAACAGCGTTAAATGGAGCTCCATCTCCTCCTAATGGCTTTAGCAATGGGCCATCCTCTTCCTCTTCCTCTTCTCTGGCTAACCAGCAGTTACCGCCAGCTTGTGGAGCTAGGCAGCTCAGCAAACTGAAGAGATTTCTTACAACCTTACAGCAGTTTGGCAATGACATTTCACCAGAGATTGGGGAGAGAGTGCGTACCCTTGTGCTAGGACTTGTGGTAAGCAAGTATTTTTTCTGTTCTTTTGTGTCTTCCTTGCTTGATGTATTTATTTTATAAATGAGTGGGTCACATGCACTGCATTCATCGTACTTTAGGGATACCAAACATGCAAGAGTGAAGTTCTGGCTCTTGGTGACAGAGCTAACATGAGTAGCCTGACTAGATTCCCACAAGTGGCAGCTATTCCCTACTAGGTACAACCTTGACTATTTTTGCCAGTATGTCATTACGGCGTAATGGTGTGAGAGGGTTTTCATTCTATACTGGCAGTACCCCTAATGTAGACATACCTTGAATCATGTAATGTAGTAAAATATGGTTTGACTTGCCTCGATTAGTCAGATGGGGAAAGGAGAGAGCCCTACATATGTAGTGCCAGTGGTTAAAAGGGTGAGCTGAGTAGGTCTGGACTGCAGTTACGCAATGCAAAACCTTTTTTCAGTATCATTGAACCAAAAAATTATGAACCCAACAAGGCAGTGCTGCTATTTAAGTCACTTTATTGATAAGGTTATCTCTATGTGATGGTATGGCTGAATGAAAATTTCTGCTATTTCTTACCTACATCTGTCAAGTTGGGCTGCCTTTTACATGCAAACTGTGAATCTGGCCCAGGATTCTTTTTACGCCCAGTAAAGTCCTCTCTCTGCCAGACATTGTTGTCTCCCATGTATTTCCTTCAGCAATAATTGGATGTACTGGGGAAGATGCTGTTGTGGTGCTCTAATTTACATCTGTTCTGAGCAGCTGCAGTTGCCATTGATTTCATTTGGAGCAGAGACTGACAGCACTGTCTAGCACTAAGGCTGAGGGGTGACTTCACAGTCTTTGCTTGTATGTTCTCAAACCCCTACCTGACAGCAGAAGATGCCCCTTCACTTGAGTCTCTATCAAAGGGAAGTTTAATTTAGGCAGTATAACATCAGTAAGTTTTGCTCTCCATTTGCTTCCATATTGAAAATACGTGTTTAATGGGGTTTTGCTTATCACAAAGCTTCTCTTTGGAAGGGGGAACTAGTAATGGGGTTTTGCTTATCACAAAGCTTCTCTTTGGAAGGGGGAACTAGTAAAGAAGCTGAAGGTGGCTTTGGGAACATCCACATTCCACTGATTTTCAGATCAAAACCATTTTCCCACTGTTAATTAAAGTTGATTTCTAACTTCATTTGAGGTCTTATGGTCAAATGAGGATCTTTTCCTTGGGAAATCCACATATCATGCCATTCCCTTGGTCAACCCTGCCAGCATGTGGAATTCATGATTATGACCTCACCTCTAAAGTAATGACTTCCTACTAGCCTAGAACATAGTAAACAATCTTCTTCAAAAGAAAACAGTAGAAAAATGAGAAATTTTAAAAAAATATGTTGAAAAAAGCAGCTTTAACTGATGTTTGAAATGTAAAAGCCTTTGCATGCTTTACACCTGAGAGCTTAAACTGTACTCTAAGCAACAGGCACAGAATGTCTCAGATGCTTGTGCTTTCCTTTGTGTATTTTAATAAGGTAATTATTTAATATGCAGCACGCTTTTCTTTATTCTCTCACTGATATCAAGTTATTAAGCAATTTCAGAATTCTTCAGTTACTGTTTCTCTTCCTAAGTGTTTTCATTATTTTGTCACCAAGACAGAATTTTTTTTTCTCAACAGAATTCTACTTTGACAATTGAAGAATTTCATTCCAAACTGCAAGAAGCTACTAACTTCCCACTGCGACCTTTTGTCATCCCATTTTTAAAGGTATTGCACAGTTCAGTGATCTGGAAAGTATTTCAAACCATTTTGTTGCTAGGTCACAGATGTGTGTTACAGTTTTTAAGAGAGTCAGAGAAATGAATAACGTGTAAGGGCTACTTTCCATAGCTTAGTGCATGTAACTGCATCTGAGTTTATGGTTCAGGATCATTTCTGGCTGCTCACAGGAACTGTCAGTTCCCTAATTCTATAATCACTGTTGTTTGTTTTATATTTTTCATTTGTAGGTATAAAAGCTTTTACAAACAAAGTCTTGAGACTTGGTTATAAATATAATAAAATCACGTGCTTGTAACAAGCTGGAGTTTT
>VWPU01011645.1:75000-110000 GCA_013398955.1 Callaeas wilsoni | reverse complement strand
TGCTGCAGGTGTAGAGAACTGCCTTTGCTGTCAGAGCAGAACCTCTGCACAATCCTCTGTGTCCAAGGCCATGCTGGTTTCAGAGTCTCTATGAGTACGCTTGAGTGGCCTTAGGAGCCTCATCTCTCCCTGCTCTCAATAGGGAGAATATTGATGTTTCATTCTGCATTCAAAATTAGTTCTTGTTCTCTTCCCAAATACTAGTTCTTGTGTATCGGGGCCGTGGTGATCAGAAGCAGTCTGCACGCTTGACCTACCTATAGAGAGGTCCTGATTAATTTTCTCCCAACAAACTAATTATTTATTAATATATGGTTTGATAAAGATTGTTTTGAATAATGTTTTGAGCAGATTGAAAATACTCGATCTGAACTATAAATTTTTAAATACTGCTTTCCTTAAGTATTTGTCCAAATACTACTTTGTGCTATTACAAGCCCAAATTATAAGGCTTGTCAATCATAGTTTTCTATACCAACTTCTAAAAAATTAAGCAACTGAATATATCCATGTTTAATAACTGTATTAAAAGCTGTACATGCTTGTTCTGTGCAAAGAAAATCTGTTCGATCTATTTAGATAAATTTATCTGCAAATGTGCATGTTTACGATTAAAGAGAAAGAATGAACATTTCTTTAGGAGAAGGTAAACAAAATAAATCACAGGTTTTGCTGAACAGCTGAAAATTTGGTTGTCTCTAGGAGTATCTTATGTATTAAAAAGGTCCTTTTTTGTTTGTGATAGTGGATAAGGAACACAAATATGTTGTTTCTTCCTTCATTACTCACCTCCTAAGTAGGGCCTTCACATTTCTACCTCACAGGCCTGCTGAGCTGTGATGACACATCTTTTAAGTATGTATCACTATTCATACACTAGATCTGATTCTTTTATTTCTTCCAGATATTTATTTGTAAATATATGTGAACTTCTCCAACCATTTTCTGCCATGCAAAGCAGTTCAGTTAGTGGGGTGGCTTGACTTGTATTCTGTGTGAGCTTTTTAAAGAAACAGTGAAATTAAAGCAAGTGAAAAACCCTGCTCACGACACAGTCAGTCAGTCAGTCTCTATCTCTCTGATAACTGAAAGAAAATAAATATTTGGCTCTTTCACAAAATATTTCTGTTCTGTGTAGGTCTGAAACGACTTCCATATTCCACAACCAACTGTCTTTCCATCCTAAGATGAATAACTGATAGCAATTTCTAGTTTTTTGTCCACTGTTAAAAGTTTCATATGTACTGACTCTATTCTGGCATTTTTTGTGCCACAGTGTGCTGCTCTTATGGTACAGCAACAGGTGCTGGAGCATTTGCAATTGTTACAATACTAACAAAGTAATTTACCAAGATCCTTGGCTCAAAACTTTTCAGAACATCTGCTTTTTGTTTGGTTCCATGCCCATTACTTTCAGAAGTTTTTTTACTTCAGAAGTATATTCCTGCTTAAAAAAGAAAGGATTTTTGGTTTTTGTTTGTTTGGGGGTTTTTTTAAAGTGGGAGTTATTTCAAAAGCGAAGGAACGTACTGAAGTTCTTTGTCTTATCTTTAGTACTAAAGGTTATGAAATTTAATCCAATACTTGAAAATTTTGAGGTGAAAAAATCATTGTGCAGTAGTGATGGAAGAGCGGTCAAGTCACATCACTTTATGGTACAAAAATTAATTAGGTAAAAATGAGTGGCCTTTCTTAGTATCGATGTTGGCGTGTGCTGCAAAGAAAGGAAGGTGTTTCCCAAGATGTGTAACTATCTCTGCAGAGGGAAGGGACATACGGTTCCACCTGTTCTGGCAAAAAGTATGCCCAAGTATGACCCCAGTAGATGGGCAAAATGTGCTGCCCAGGGATCAACAAGCATTTTCAGTTCTCTTTGTCTGAGTCCTGGTAATCTCCAGGCCATAACCCAAGCCCCAGTGGGGCCATGAAAGAACAGTTAGAAATCTTTCAAGCTACATCTGGCTAGGAGGAGGATTGTAGCCCTCTGGGTGATTAACTGAAGCTCTGGAACGTGAGATTTTGTTGTAATCTTTATCTTAATGTGTAACTGCAAGTGTAATGGGAAAGCTGAGGGCAATCCTATTCTCAATCCTGTTCTCTCCAAGGCCCTCAAAGGATGGTGACTAAGGCAGCTTATAGAGTTGCAGATCCGCTGGTTTCAGACAATTTCTGAGTACTAACTGCAGTCCGAATGGGAAACAAATATTGAAAAAGGATTGTCACTTGTTGAAAACAGCTGCTCCATAGGAGATGAGGTTTTAGATAGTAAGAAAGCAGAAGTCAGCCAAGACAGTGCTTTTTCCCTCTTTAAAGATGTGGCATTCAGACCTGGTTTTCTTACAGCATTTACAGTTTTCTTTTACATTTTGGGTAAACTCCTATCCTTCCATCCATATTTAATACAGCTGTAGCCACTTTTGGAGGCTGCCTGCTTTCAGGCAGCTAACCACAACAAACCTAGCTGGGAATGATGGCAACAGTTTTAAGTCAGAGCAGGCTTTCCTCTGAATCGGATTTTTCTTCTTCATCTCTGTTGAGACCGCTTGCAAGCTGCCCTCTTAACGCGTGCTACACTCTTGCAGGCCAATCTGCCCCTGCTGCAGCGGGAGCTGCTGCACTGTGCAAGGCTAGCCAAGCAGAACCCAGCCCAGTACCTCGCCCAGCACGAACAGCTGCTTCTGGATGCCAGCACCACCTCACCTGTTGACTCCTCAGAGCTGCTTCTCGATGTGAACGAAAACGGGAAGAGGCGAACTCCAGACAGGTGAGCACCACTGCGCCTTTCATAGCCTGTCCATGGGCCCAGGGTGCTGAGCTCCGCCAGCATGGGGGGAGCGTGCAGGTGGGTGCTGGGGGGATACTCGGATGGTGTTCCCTGGATGTGGGTCCTGTCTTGCCTTCAGATCCAACCTGACCGTGAATGTTTCCAGGGATGGCACATTTACCATCTCTCTGGGCAACCTGTGCCAGTGTTCCACCACCTTCCTTATCAAAAATTTCTTCCTTTTACCTAGTCTGAATGTACTCTCTTACTAGCTTAAAATCATTTCATTATCCCATGCCCTTTCATAACAGGCTCTGCTTGTGCATGTCTACATATACATACTCACATCTATATAAAGAGAGAGAGAGCTAGATACATGTATATATTCCTGAATATATAAATATAATACATGCACACACTGATTCAGTCACCTGAGGACACACCATGGTCATATCCAGACAGAAGTACTGGCTAGCCAGTACTGTAGTACGTTGTGCACAGTATTTCTGTTATGAACTGACAAGCAGCAGATCGTGCCAGCTCCGTATTGCAAGTCCTTTGCATCTGACGTTTTGTTGAACTCAACATTAAATGTGAGGAAGGTCACTAGGCATTTATATTAGGAAGTACAAGGTAAACCCCAGAGCACACTCAGGGCTTTGACTCCTTCTGCCGTGCCAGATTTCCACATCCATGCATGGAATATGCATAAGGATATTTCTTTCAAAGAGGAGAAATGTTCACTGAAATCCATTTTGTTGTTGAGCTGAGGAGAGTCCATGCAGAAATGGGGCAAGTGAATGCATGTGTGTGAAGTACAGAAGCTTTAGGGGTATGGAACAGTTTTTATTTTTTGGAATAAAGTTCTTTGTTTAGTGTTACAAGGAAATGACTCTCGTGGTTATTTACTTTTAACTGTCTTCCTATGCTAATGTTGGAAATCCAACTGGCATTTACATTTTACCTTTGGGAAACTCAGGTATTGTATTTTTCATTGATTTGTTTGCCATGGGTTTTATAGCATGGAAAACTTTTATTATGCTGTTCTGCCAAATATACCACTACCTGTATGCCTGAGGTATGCAAGTGTCCTAGTTATCCTTTAAATGAAAAAGATGAAGATTTGCAATGTCAAGAAGCCTTGTAACTTTGTACAGGTGACATTTTTGTGTTGGAGCAGGCTTGAATGGCACAAAAATAAAGAGAAAACAAAGTCTGAAAGCTCACAGTAAAACTTTAGACTTCTCATAGCCAGAAGTGAACAGTAAAATTTAAAGTCACATAGCCATTAGATAGAAAAAGATGTGAAAGTATTTGAAATTAGTTTGCCTGAGATTGTGTTTCAGAAAAATCACTACCGACCAGCAAGAAAATTAAGGTACACGCTGAAAAGCTCTTTTTTGTATGTAGCTACCCCCTTTTCAACAATTTTCCAGACAACTAGACCAAACTGAAGCAGCTATTGGGGTTAACATAAGCATGTTTCTGCACCCCAGAAAGATTATTAATTTTTGGATGTTTTACATGTATTCTCTTACTGTGTGCAAGGAAATAATTTTTCCAAAGCTGAAATTTAGCACCTTGGGGCAGTTCTGTATATCCTCAGTCTTTGCAGAGTAGTGTACCAAAGCATCTGTTAAAAAGGCCTCTTAATATCTTGTGAATAGCTTACATGTCAGCATGGTGTACTCTGGCGTCAGTAGCCGACACAACATTCTTTCTACAAGGAGATAGACACACATGAAATTATCTCATAAGCCAGTGAGGTATTGCTTGACAGAATACAGAGAAGAGGGATGTGCCTTCCTGACAGCCCAAACTCACTTTTTTTTCCCCCTGTTAGCAGAGAGCAGTATTACTTATATCTCCCGTAAGGCCACAAAGGAAAAATGCAAAATAAAGTTGCAATAAAATAAATTGCTTTCCATCCTTAGCATTTGGAATAATGCTCCATCTCTTTGAGACCCTATTTGACAGTGTTGAATTTCAGTTATTTTGTAGTAAGTATGATCTCACCTGTGTTATCTTCAGTCCTGCACGTGAGGGAGAAGATGGATGATGCAGGTAGAGACCAGGACAAGAACTTTCTAATGGAAAGACACTCTATTGGTTTTATAACAAAAAGAACGTAAGATTAGCACATAAAGGGACCAGCAGATCAGGAGAATATTGGATTTTAAAGTCAGCCTTCATCTTTTAATTAAAACTGAGGCCCAGACCTAGAAAGATTTGGGTATGGTTTATGAATTTTGTTCTCAGCATTTCATTTTAGTTAAAATATGTAGGTGCTCTTGAAATTCCTAAATCTCTGCTTGCAAAGTCAAGTGCCTTTGGCTTCACAACTGAAGTGTCTCTTAGGCTGTGAACAGCTTGGGGAGCCTTCAGTTCCTCCACAGGTGGTAATGCAGCTTTTGGGGTGAGGGGTAGACAGTTTAACTTGCATTGTTGTGGGTGAGAGCCTGTGTTTGAATTCCCAGGGTCCAGGGAGGGTGTAGTGTGGGGTGTCCCATTGGCCTGCACACTCCAAGGTGCGGTAGCTTCTGTCAGTTGCAGCCTGAAATTCAGCTCATTAGTTCTGGGGAAGTGATGTTTCAGAAAACCCATCCTTTCTTTTTGACTCTGCACCATTTGCTGTAATGGAAAACGCTCACGTGAAAAGAGACCGCCTAGTGCGCTCATTGGAACGGTACCTTGAGCTTAAAAAATAAGTTGGTTTTGTTCTGTGTCAATCAGCCCTGTCACTGGTTAGACACATCTGCTTCTCCATTGCCTATGACTATAATAAAAGCTATACAGAAAAAATATGTGGCAGTTTTGGCTGAGCCAAGTTCAGTGGAGTTGTCTTGTGCACTCAAGAACATTTGTGCAACATATTTGGTAAAAAGAACAAGATGCTTTTAGAAAGATTCTTAAATTTACTGAATTGGAGCCTGCATACCTTCTAATTTGGATAATGTAAGTAAATCAACCACAAAAAATTGTCCTCAGAGGCAGAACATGCCTAGACCGAGTGAGTATTGAAACCAAATACTTGTCTGGCTTTATACTCATTACACTATTAATTATTTTAATTTTTTACAGAGGAGCATGAGGAAACATCTGGAGATATATATACACCTTTTGTTTAGATATATAAGTAATTTTCAAATATACTAATAAAAATTCAGCAGAAGCTATCAGACATACTTTAAGGGAAGGGTTTACTGTGACTCCATGGCTAGTAAATTAAAAAAAATTGCTCAAAGGCCACATCCTTCCAGGAGAACTAAGTGCAGTTGGAGTAATTTTGATTGAAGATGTGTGTCTGACTGAAGTAAACTGTGGCATCTTTTTCACTTCTCAAGGTATATGATAGAGATATAGATATATAGCTATAGATATACAGAGGCACGTACTGTATATAATGGGTATGCTATATATATATACATACACATTTATATTTTTCATTTGGGCATGAGTAACTGCATACCACTGATTCCAGTAGAGGCAGAGTACAGTAGAGGATTAGGTAAAGAAAGTGGAACATGTGTTACATGTAACCACAGCTGCCTCATGATTTTTTGTTAAAGAAAATATACAGTAATTTTTTCTGCTTATAATTTCAGAACCTTTTTTGCATATCCATTTTCCAATTCTGGTTATTTATCTGCATATTCAAGTCTACTGTATGTGAGGTGTTATAGAGCAATCTGACAGCCGATCTTTGTGTTTTACTGAATGTTTTCTTGGTGCATATGGTCTGACACGGATGAGCAGCCACGGTGAGATTTTGGAGTCTATTAAACTAGCTCATTAAAAAGATCAATCTGTTTCTGTAATAACACTGGGAACCATCAGTCACTGCAAGAGAGGAAAACTGACACCTGAGGAGACAACACATTTTCGTAATTTGTTCATGACATGTCATGAACAAAGTGTTCACTGTATTTTGTTTACAAGTTCTGGAGTTTACATTCTACTGTAGTAAAGCAAAGGAACTTGGACCACAGTGAGTTTTTATTTTGGTGAATGAATGCTTAATTATAAATTACATGATTTTAAATACTTTAACCACAAAAAACTTTGTGCTAATTACTCATCCTTTGACCTTGCTGGAAAGGGCTGATGGCATGTGAGCATGTCATGTAGTGACTCTACGTTTATAACAACTGCCTACAAAGTGGATATAAGATAGCAAAAAATTCTGTTAGAATAGCATTATTTTGAGTGAGAAGAAAACAAAAGTGGCCACAATTGTGTCGTGACTTTAGAAAGTGCTGCTGTGGTTGCAGTACATTTGGAACCCATGACAAGAAATAGATGTCGAATGTACCTGGGCACAGAGATCAACTTTGATAATACTCTTACGTAAATCTTACCTGAAGAGGCTCCTCAGTATCTCAGTAAGGTGAAGGATGCTCACAGCTCTTTTAGCTGTGCTCTTTGTATGCCATGTGTAATTATGAGGAATTTTAGAAGAATTTTTGTAATATGAACTGTTAGCAAGGCAGTAGTAATTTTTGTATAACAGTATTATAAACAGCTACTTTATTCCAGCAAAGCATTATCATTTGTTTGATTCATCAAACCTTTATTGGTGGAAGTCAGTTTAAATCAAAGCATCTTGCACAAATAATAAATGAACAGCTTTGTCTCATTCTTGTGAGCTGACTTTAGTGTTCTTTGAAATTCATGTAATACTCTTGATCAGGTGAAACCTAATTTTCTAGCCAAGGCAGTTTTGCATGGTCAGATTTTCTACCCAGGAAATTATCCATAAATTGCAATAATTTAAAACTGAAATTGCAATCTACAAACAACATAAATTCTATTAAATGGATACAGGCTAAAAAGTAGTGTCTGTTCTGCTGTCTTTAATCTGAGTAAATCATGGCTTCAAGTAAAATGACCCCTTGTGTGTTTATAGCTGAAGGAGTCCATCTTTGTCATATTGCCAATTTTCCAAACAACAGCATTGATTTATAGGCACTTCAAGGAAAATATGGCCAACAGGAGCAAGAAAAAAAGTGTCAGTTATATTTCCTACATATTCACTGTTATTTCCTCTCTACAGCTTGTGGTTACTTTGCAAAATCAGATGAAAGCAGATTAAAATTGTGACGGTGTTATATTTGGAACTACTATTCACATGGATGTGCCAGTTGCTGTGAAACAGGACTGCTTCTTCAGGCACCTGGGAAAATGCTGTTGCCCCAAGGGGGTGAGACCTAAAAGAATGAGTAGGACTGAGATCAGAAGCAGAGTAGTAGGTCGAATTCAGAGCATCTGAATTATGGCACTCTTCAGTACCTTGTCTTTTATCACTATATTCAGTATATTCAGATACAGTAAATTTGGCAGTGATTCCTGTTCCGATGAGATTTTCTAGGTTGTTACCTTTTTATATCTTTTTATATAGTCAGAAACATAAAATGAGTTTGTGTACAGTCTCATTCTGGTATTCTGCTAAGCTGTTTATGTGGTCAGTGCAGAAAATATAACAACAAATTGTAGAATTAAATTTTTACACCCAGAAAAGACATGACAGCCGTTACCCAGCGTAACAGCGAAAACATCATTTTAATTTCAGTAAATATATTTTCAACGGTCGTGTTAGCTTCTATGTTAGTCAGAGTTCAGTGGATATGCTGGTGTGTTTTCCAAGCTAAAGCAGTGCATTCCAGTTAAGGTAATTAAGTACAAAGCATTCTTAAAAAACATAGAAATACCTGTACATTAAGGTGCAAATATATACATTTGCATGAAAATATATGATTTTAACATCAAGCTGTATTGCAGAAAAGGAAAACTGGATTCCCACTTGTCCCAGTTTTCTGCCTTTACTTTTCCTACACTGAGTGATCAAAAGTCAGTGAGTTATTTAATTGTTTGCTGTTTCTGCCTCTTACCCATCTAAGTTAGAGAACATTCTAACTGTAGTACTAAGGGACTTAGGTGAATTAATAGCTTGTCTTGTACAGACAGGAAAGTCCATTTCTTTTACTTGCATAGTATTTTGACAACTGGAAGATTGGCACATTGAGTTTGAGTAAATAGGTGCAAAGCAAACATACACCAGCAACTAAATACAAAACTTGTCTTGAAAAGCTGTCAGAAACCTCACCACCCACTGGGAGTTATTGCAAACAGTTACATCATGCCAAAAGTAATAAAAAATATATGATGGACCTCAGGTTTTCTTGGTTAGGAGTTTTCACAGCCATGCTGCATTTCTTTTGGAACAAGGTACATGCTCCACTTCAGCAAAGTACATCTTTTATATCTGCCCAAAATTAGAATAGATGTCCTGCTCTGTTGGTGAAAGATTCTTCCCTTTTTGCCAAGTTACAGTTTAGTATAATATATATACCTGCAGCTTCTCTGGCATTAGTAATTTTGGTGAGGTCTCTGAGAAATTGCTTCACTCCTTCTGAAAACAATGCAGCCCATCATTTAATTTCCTTCTGCTAGTTACAAGATCTTAGTTTGATTCTCTCTCTCAGAGGATATTGGCAATGATTTGGTTTCATCCTTCCTCCTATTGGCAGTAAATGGGAACCTGTTTAGGGATGACAATTAATACACTGAGTGTTTTCCCACAGACAGTCCCTCGAGGGTGGTTGATTGGTTTCTGGGAGAAGGTTTGTTGTAGGGCAGTTGGTTTTAACAACAGGCAAAGAAGAAAATCCGCTCAAATTTACCTTTTGACAGTATCAAAATGTCAAAAAATTGTGTTATTACTGGGAATGATACATTATACCATCCATTTCTTCCAGAGGATAGTTCTTTTTTAAAAAGGCTGGAATATATCAGCAATTTAATAAAGGTTTTCAGAGAGAGGAATGAAACCTCAGTTTGCAATATTTATATCTAATTAACTTTCTGATCAAAGCTAATATTTTGTAGGTTTTCTTTATTTACATGGTAAGAAAAACAAACATATTTCAGTGAAATGAAACTTCCTCGAAAGGGTTGTGAACTTGTTGAAGTAACTCTAGTCTTTTATTGTTATTATTTTTAAATTTTATTTTAATGGAGAATTAGTTCAGTGTGAGTTCAAGGTTCTCAGGCAGAGGTGTCAAGTAGAGACTTCTTTGGAAATAGTTGATTATGAATTGAATTAAAGAGTAGCTAGAACATAAAAAACCCTGTCCTTCTCCTCAGTAGCTCTTCCAAGTTGCTTGAGCATTAAACCCCTGTCTAAAAGTAATAGAGTGGGAATCCTGAACATTACCGAGGACTTGAGTCTAACCACATCTTCCTGCAAAATTAATGACAGTCACAGCACCTTTGACTGGAATAGCCCAGATGGTGCAAAACTCTCTGAAGGATGCATTTCTCATCATTTAGAGTGAATTCTTCCCCACAGTCTCCATGTGACACCGATCTTGATGGGAGCTCATGACATGCTGAGCTTCAGCACACTGACATACACTGCTAGACTTTCTGGTATCCTCTTGGAAAAAGAAAAACATTTCTTGAACTGCAGATTTCTCCTAATCACTGTAAGCTATAGCACTACTGAAAATAGGAATTTCTTGGTCTCTAGCTTCATCTATCAGTTGATGGTTTCACCTCTGCAACTGCATGTGTATCCACCCCATCAGCCAGTGATCTCAGTGAAAGCTGCTTGCTCTCCAGCCCCTCATTAAGTGGCTCCGTCAGAAGGCTCACCCTGCTCGTATTTCTCAAGTTACAGGGATGGTTAGACAAGGTGAATGAGTCTTTTGTATGTTTCAAATCAGCAGTGTTACGAAATGTTCTGCAACACCACACATTTGGAGCAAAGTGAAAGAATAAACTTTAGTTCTTGAAGCTGCATGTGTAGGTGGGGGTGCATGTTCCCAAGCTCTGTTCACTAAGTGAATTAAAGTTCCTTTGCTTTGTTTTTCAGAACCAAAGAAAATGGCTTTGACAGAGAGCCTTTGCACTCAGAGCATCCAAGCAAGCGGCCCTGCACTATTAGCCCAGGCCAGCGGTACAGTCCAAATAATGGCTTATCTTATCAGCCCAATGGTCTGCCTCATCCCACCCCACCTCCACCTCAGCATTATCGTTTGGATGATATGGCCATTGCCCACCACTACAGGGACTCATACAGACACCCCAATCACAGGGACCTCAGGGACAGAAACAGACCTATGGGTAAGGCACGTTGATTTTCTGCATTGTTTTTTGGGTTTCTGTTTCCCTTGTAACTCTGTTTTGTGAACAGGGCCTTTTTACCTACTGTTCAGATACAGCCTTTATGGCTGTTTGTCCATCCAGCTGCTTCTAATGGCCTTATTTCAGATCTGTATCTGTGAAAGTGAATTGTGTCTCTAAGTAAGAGGGTCAGAAGGGGGAGGAACCTGTGTTTTCAAAGCTGCATGGGTGACATGGACACTCAGGTGTATGGCAGGCAAGGATAGGTAGAGCCTTTTATTTTTCTTGTAATGCCAGATGTGTGGTGATAGCAACATCAATATAGCTTGATTTCAGCTTAGAGCAGAAGAAAGTTGTTATCTTTCAGAGAAGTGTTTTGTGTGTGACATCACCAGAGCGCGGGGATGTCTGCGGAGGATGTGAACAGCAGAAGCGCCAGCCACACCCGCGCAGCACGGTTTGGTCTAATGGGTTGTCTGATGCTCTTGGATTTTGCTTCACATCTGCACTTACTGTTCTTCCTTGTTTTAAACAAATCTTCAGTAAAAGAGGAACACTTACAAATATTCCACATCTGTATAGAGGAGGCTATAAAGAACAAGTGTTGGTTTCCCTTGAGTGTTGATAATAAATACTGGCTTGGTTGTATCATGTTGTCAGCTGCTCTGATATATGTGCTACATTTTAACCACATGTTGTTTAAACATCTGTGAAGGGATGAACCTTTAATGATGCTCTGTTGACATGGTAGTAATTACTGTATTTAGTGAAATAACACTGAGTTTATACTAATATTTTTTCAACTCTCTGAAGTACAGCTAGTATTATATGCACTGAGCTACCAAATAATTGCCTTGCTGACTTCAAGTAGTGCAAATGAAATATTATATATTGTATTATGTTATATTTATGTATATAATAATTGTACATAGTCAGAAAGGGTTATGTCCGTTTTTGAAAGGTCATCTTGCAACCTATAGAATTTGCAGAATTGAAGATATTAAATTGAACAAAACAGTAGCATCTTGTGTGGGAAAAAGTACTAAAGAGAACTTAAGGCAAAGTTTTTAAGAAGCCTTTTTTTTTTTTTGTGGTGGCATTCCTGATGCTAGAACAGGTAATGTATGATGTTTTTGTCTACAGGCTCTTTTTCTTCTGCTTTTTTTTCCTGATAGAGGACTCCCAGTGTTGTAAACATAATTTGCTCTTCTTTGGCAGGGTTGCATGGCACGCGTCAAGAAGAAATGATTGATCACAGGCTAACAGACAGAGAATGGGCAGAAGAGTGGAAACATCTTGACCACGTGAGGGCTAAATATACTTTTATGTATAATTGTCTGAACAGAGGACTTATAAGATAGGAATTTAAAATTTTTCTTTTAAAACCTATCTGAATTCCAGGACAAGTTTTGAAAGCTTTGCTGATTAAATCAGAAGGCTTGATGTTCCCCATTAGATAGTTCATACCAGGCCTTGCTGATAAGTATCTCCTGCATTATCCTAATTATTACAGTCTGCCAAAAGAGGAATGGACTTACTCTGTAAACACTGGATCTGGGGCTTGGATTTGTTCCTGAATTTATTAGCTCTTGTAAAATTTGTAGGCATCAGTTCTGGACCACATCTTGTCTCCTCTGTGGTGCCATGTAGTACTAGTGGTAGGACTACAGCCTGTTCAGTTGTTTTCTCCTTGTCTTTGCTCTTTCTCCTATAAGTCCCTAGCTGTATAGTTTAGGATCACCAGTTAAAAAGGAAGGGATTGTCGTTCTTAAAACAAGTCCAGAATTTTTCAGCTATAGTTGGGGTTAACAGAGAGGGACTCCTTCGTTATTAAAACCCATGCACTCAGTATGTTAACGTTTTCTTTATTATTATGTCACTCTGTGAATAAAATGTTCTTCGTTTCTGTGCTCCATCCACCGCTGTGAGTAGTTATTGAACTGTATAATGGACATGGTGGAAAAAACTAGGCGATCTCTCACTGTCCTACGGCGATGTCAAGAAGCAGACCGTGAGGAACTGAATTACTGGATACGGCGGTACAGTGATGCGGAGGATTTAAAAAAAGGCGGTAACAGCAGCAGTAGTCATTCCAGACAGCAGAGTCCCGTGAATCCAGATCCAGTTTCATTAGGTACAGTATCCTCATTGAAAATCATGTACTGATTCTCTGTAAGTTCAGCTTAGTGATAGATGATGTTTGCATTTATTCTTCTGATTCTTCTGTTATGGTGATGATTCCTTTCTGCTGACTACTGAATTGACTTTAACTCTTATTCCCTAACAGTGGTGTTTCTGGGTGGAATGGCTTGAGGTTTTTTGGGTGATGCTTGGTAATTTGCTTTCCATTCAGCAAAGTCTGAGACTGGTGGGGTGGGAGGACAGACTGTCATGTAGGCGTGGCAGAGCAGTGGGATGTGCACTGACTCTCTGTCCCTTCTGACTCCCTCTCTTGCCTGATTGTTTAAAAAATCTGTAGGTGATCCTGGATTGTTTGCACTTTGAAACAGAGGGCTTTCACCTTCTCAAATCAAATGACTTAACTTGAAAGTTGTCTTTCTGAGGAAATGGAGTTGTAAAGATATAGGCACTTCTTAGGTGTACTTGGTTTCTGTTTGAGAAGGGAACAAGATCTGGGATGCTCATAGCCATGCACGCACGATCCTCCTAGCTCTGTGTCCATTACTGCAGCTCGTGCAGCTGTGTCTGAGGACTGTCTGTAGTTCCATGGAGCTGTGCAGGCCTTGACTCAAGCTGCAGAGCTTGAGCTGGGTGGGCTGCAGCCGCCTTACAAGGACCAGACCAAACATCTGGGCTCTCACCCCTGGAGACCTTCACAGTCACACTCACATGGTACCTCACACAACTACTCTAACAGGACTCTGCTCTATAAAAACAAGCTTTTACTTTGGGGGCTTTCTGTAAGTTATTAGTATTTTGGCCTTCTTCTACCCCATCTCCTCACTTTCATGGCAGATACGGTAAAGAAACATCTTGGGGGATGCCTTCTTATTGTCCTTGATCTTTTGAAGACAACAGGAGACTATGCTTGCTTGTCTAATATTGTCTTATAAACATAAATTGTCTGTATGCAGTGCCATCTACTCAAAATCATCATAAACTGTGCTCATTAGTAGAGTTGCAATGTGTGTTATTTTGCAGCTATATTTTATTTTTAACTGTGTTTTCCTTTTGCCTTTAAGAATAACTTAATAAGTCAAAAATGTATTTAATTGCAAATAGAAAAACAGAAAAACAATTCTAATCCCATCTCCATAATTTTCTTGGTAAATTTCTAGAGTTATTACTGTAATATTTAGTGCCTCTTGATAACAAACAAATCTTTAGTGTGTGTGTGTGTGTGTGTGTGTGTGTGTGTCAAATTACCTGAGTCAATAGCTCTATAAATGTGCTCCAATCAGTGGAAGGAAGGGTTATGGAAATGCTTCCATAGTTCACTAATAAGTCTAGTCCCTAGAGGAGCCCTTCTCAGAAAGTATTCAGGTAATGGCTTGTATGAATAGTGCTAAATGTAATGTAAAGAAAGACTCATAAATAGGGCATCTGAAACATCAATCACATCTGCAACTTCAGGAAGAACACTTGTGAGTAGATCAAAAGCAGTGGCTCACTTGTCTAATAAAGCCGTGATGCAAAAAGAGACAGGCCACGGTGCTTGTGTAGGTAGTAGGTGAAAAAAATGGAAGGTAATGTGAGTGTTTATATTTCCCCAAGGAAAGTGGAACTCATGACGTTCATCAAAACTTTATAGATAATATTGCAATCCAAGAAAAATAGTCATTACCACAACAACAGGTACAAAAGATAAAATGAAGATCAAGCATACCGTTTGTATGTTAGATCTCTATATTAGCATTTGTTAGATCTCTCTATTAGCATTTGTTTGTGTCTTTGTCAAGATGAATTCTTGGAAACAGCAAAGTCTTCTGGCTTATAAGACAATTATACAGCACAGCCTTTGGCACTGGACACATCAGTCAGCTCTGCAGTACTGTGGGTGCAAATGAACTGGTTGGAATAAGTCCATTCAATTTTAACATGTCCATTTTGGTTATTTGTTTGAAAAAATACTTCTGATACTCACAAACATGAAACTTGGATTGCTTCAGTGTTGTAGCATCCATGTCAATCATAAATATTGGTAAGAAGTGCTTTTGTGTCTGACATGATGGGGAAAAAAATACTTAATTTGGAGTCTATGGAAAGGTAATCCTTATATTTCCTCAAATCTGGTAGTAATCTAGCTAACAAAATGTAAACCCCTAACATTCAGCGATATAACAAAACCAAAGCAGTGTCTGTGAGCCTTGAGGTATTTTAGGGCTTTTTGTTTTAGTTTTGAAGTGAGGAAAAGGAATTGAAAAATTCCTCCAATATTTTAATTAAAGTACCACAACATGTAAATATTGAGGGGGTTGCTACAGAGATTCTAAATGTCAGTGATTCCTCTTTGTATCTTTTTTTGGGTTTTTTTTTTCAACAAGGTAATCCACCCTTTAAATCCATTTGCCATTTCCAGTAGCAAGGGAGAAAAAAAATGGGACCATAGGGCTACATTGTCTGTGCCTTTGTTTCTTTTTCTTTACGATTCAAATATCATCACTGAAGTGATAACTTCTCACTACAAACATTATGCCACAGTCTTCATATATAGCTCCTGCCGAAAAACTCTGAGCTGAGATCTAGCATGGGTAGTTTGAGTTGAAAAGTAATTGAAGAAAATTCTGGTTGTCATTTTGAACCAGTAGACCTTTTTGGCTGCCAAAGATTTTTGTGCTTTTAATTTGACATCCCTGTAAATCATGTTGAGCCTGGCCGTTTGCAGTATCTGATCAATATTTTTCTGTTGATATTTTTAATTAAGAAATTAAATGAAATACTTGATCATTCATATTAATGCAATGTAATCCAATACACACATTAGCCACCTACAATAGGTTACAAGCTCCCCTTATTCCCCAAGAATGTGCTGAAGGTAAGATGGGTCTATTCTTTTCAGTCTGAATAATACATGTTTGTGAAAGTCTAAAAATTACTCAGACTTTATATATATTCACTTGATTAACTGCAATGGTCTATGAAGTGAATAATACATCATCCAACTCTTCCATTTCTGCTGAAGAATTTCAGTACTACATACTGCAGCAGGACTGCAACTTTCATCCTAATAGTGAATAATTACCCATATCAGACACTGTATACTGAAATACACACAGTGGGATAAATTAAAGATGAGGGTTCTTCAGCATCGTGGGTTATAAACAAGATCTATAACCATACTGAGTGCAGCTGTGGCTCTAGATAAGTGGAGCAGGCACACATCAGAAAGTCTGCAGCAGTGTTGTTATTTTGTGTCTGTTGAATTTATCTGAATGGAAATCTTACAAAATAGAGTTTGAAATCTCCAACTGAAGAGTGCCAATACCTGCAGGATTTGCCTCAGGAAACCAGGATTCTCAGAAGTGTATGAATTTGTCAAGAACACATAGGTTAGCCATTTCTTAATACATTTTTAAAGGTTAACCCTTTCAGACCCTTTTTATTTTCTCTAAGGCTGTTCACTGTCATGTTTTCAGTGTTAGCCAGAGCATTCCTACCAACACGTCTGTTCATGCTGTGATCATAAACCTGTTCCTTTGCCATTTGCAGATAATCAGCATTGCTCTGATATGCATGATATTCTCAACATGAGCTAACCTTAATGCTGTGAATACCGCGGTAGCATTTATAACTTGTAATTCTAGAATGCAAAGCCTCTGTGATACTGGTCACAGATGACATTAAGTATTGGTCTCAATCCACTTGCTGCATGGGAGATTTTGGGCTAGGTTGTGGCTTACTGAGCTGCGTGCTGTTAGGTAGGGCTCCAGCTGCGGAAAGAGTGTGTGTTTGTGTTCTCAGTGTCTGACGTGGCCTCTGCTTGAGGATGATTCGGTAATACAGTACCTATGTGGTTTTTCTTTTCTTACTCTTTTAAAATAAGAACACAACAACTGTATTTTTAACACAGTTTCAAGGGGTGTTGCAATAGCCACAGAAATGTATTAGAGGGTAAAGAAGGGCAAAGATGTACTTAAAAATACTGGATACACTTGCCCCCCAACCAGGTTTGCAAGGTAGTCTCATTCAGTATTGCCCACCTTCAGATCTCAGGCCCTATATTTTATTGTGTGGAACTGGCACACTTTTGAACTTGACTCTTACAAACAAAGCAGTGAATATTTTATATTTGTTGCTCTGAGAATTTATTTTTGTTTGTTTTCTGTGTCCCACTAATGGTGTTACATTTATTATAGGATAGAAGGAAGCCAAACTTGCATATGAAATATGGAAACCATATAAATACATAAAAAGGCATATATATTTAATTTGTTCAGGGCTGCTTATATGTAGCTTTTATTATTTTTGAACCTAAACATTCAGTATGGCATGCAGGGTATTGTTGTCCCTCCCAGTATTTTCATAAATGCAGTAAATTCTAAAAGATCATCAAAACATCAACTGTTTATCTCCATTTCTTAATACTTTGTGTTATAGACTTGCATGTCACTGTCCAGTGATAAAAACTTCCATTTTTTTTGTTTTGCCAACTTACCTTCTGTCCTTCTTTCCAAATATGAATTAGGCTTTTTGAGATTATTGAACATTTCTTTTCCTTCTAAGTCTTTCTATTCTGTTTTCTTGGGTTTGAGCCTTATTATCACATGAGAGTTCATATAATTTCCTTGGTCCTAGCCTTTCATCTCAGTTTCACTTCACAGATCCATATTTATGAGTGCTCTTACTGCTCTCCATGTCCCTGCACATCTCCCTCTTTCAGCACCTTTTTTCTTTATCGTAAAGCCACCAAAAATTTTCATTAGAATGTGAGAGCTGAAACCAATGCAAATTTTTGTTTTCTTCATGTGTATTCTTCTGTCCCACTCCAACAACTTTCTTAATATTTCATAAGTTTACTTCACATTAAAATAGAAAATTCCAATACCATTTTTGATATCAAAAGTCTCTTTTGTTTTTACCTCATTGAAGCAGTTACAGACAAGTACAGATTATTCTCATATATATGTGCTTTTTATTTTCCTTGTTCGTCTTTTTCATTTGGTTCAGCAGGAACTGGGCTAATTACCAACACATGCTTTCATGCCTTGCCATGAATTTCAAGTAAATTCAGTAGTGTACATAGTGTTGTTCTGCATAATGATATTGTTGCATTTTCACTGTTAAAAAACCTTTGTTGTTATGTCTGACATGTAAAGCCTTTTCCAATATCCTTTTCTGAATGATCTGCCTTGTCACTTCAGATTATTTTTAATGTTGTCTGATTTCATTCTGTTTCCTTCCCGGCAACATTTACTTTGACTTCTAGATGCTGCAGTTAGTTATTTAACCTTGCGTGTTCTCCTCATTATGACTTTTTGCTTTTACGTTTAGTATCTTAGGGACTTCACTCAGTTGTGCTAATCTTGGTTTGAGTTTGCTAGATGTCCAGATTAATATCTTCTGTGCTTCAGTTTTAATGAGCAATTTTTGTGGTTCTTAAGCTGAAGGACGTCTTACCTTAAAAAAACTAATACGTAAGATTTACATCCTCTGGTCATTTCCTGTACTTTAGCCTCAGAAAGAAGATTATTTTCATGGACTCATCACCACTGACTAAACAATAGCCATGTTACTAAAATTTTCTTGCTTGGAAAATATGTTTTTTATTATCTTCATAAGTGCTTCTTGTCTTTTTTGTGCACCATTCCAAACTATGGGAAAGTCTTTCATAAGCTCTTGATTTAAGTCTTCTTGCAGAGGATCTCATTCCTCATGTAAATAATTTGTGGTTGGAATAAGAGCTTGATTGATGTTTATGTTTTGGAAATTTTAACAATTAGCTGGCAATCTGGTCATTTATGTCATTGAATTCCATTTTTGGAAAGTCATGTGTACCAAAAAATCAGTTCCACATCTATCTCTCTCTCTCTCTCTCTCTCTCTCTCTCTCTCTCTCTTTTATTTTTCCTCCCCCAAAACTTAGAGCCACAGACTTAAATCAAGGTTATGCTTCCCTTGCAGTGAATGGTACCTTAAATAACAGACACAAAATCTCAATACAAAGTAAAGACATGAATGCAACAAACCCCTTGTTTTGCCACATTTGGAGCCTGGTTGAGTCTTTTCCTGCAGGTATTTCATGAAGATCAAGTAAGAGTGGTTTAATTTTTTGCTTTTATTTTTCTTGAGCCTTCAAACAATATTTTCTGCTGTTGCCTCTGTCCCCCTAACTGAACTGGCACTGCGCCTGTAAGTCTAAAAGCCTTTAAAGGGTAAAAACTGTACACAAGGCTGTTTGTCATCTCCAGAATCATGCAAGCCAAGCAATACTGAGAATTTTCCCATTTTTGGTATCAGGTCTGAAATCCTGCATCAGGTTGATTAAACCAATATAAATAGCTGTTTTGCAAAATCTAGACACACACACACACACACACGCACACACACACACACACACATACAGTCTTATTATTTTATGCTGGAGAGGTGTGAAAGTCTGCCGACAAAAATCTATTTTAAATTGTTGTCCCATACTTCAGTGACAAACAGAAGAGCTGGGTAAATCCACTCAGCTGCCTGTCAGATGGGAAGATGTACTCCCAGTCACTGTCTGCAGATTCTCATGCTAGAAACTACATCTGTGAAACAGTGCGCAGGGATTGGGATTCCCTACTGTCTGTTGAAAAAGCCCCGTCATTTCCACCTTTGTTAGCTGCCTGCTCTAAGTGTCATCTTTTGAAAGTATTTAGGTTTATGTGGGCTACTGTGTGTAAACAGTACTGCATGGATACATATAGTGGTGTAAAAAATGATTTGCAAAACCTGATGTTTCAACCTTTTTCTTAAAAATACTGCCTTTTGACCAAGTTAGTGAGTAAAACCTCGTAAGATACAAAAATAAATAGGTTTAGTCAAAATTAGTATTCAAAGAATGGCAGGTATACTCTTGTTATATTTCAAGCTCAGACATCAAACAGGCATTTGATTTCTAGCAGCATCTCCAAAAACATTCAAACCTGTCTGTAATGTAACAAATCCAGTTATTTTATTTAGGCAATTGAATTCTGACACACTGGCAGTAGTAATCACGGCAGTGAACTTAGTTTTATTTGTGTGGTTTGGTTTGGGGGGGGGGAGGTTTGTGTCATTTTGTCCTCTATTATTTTGAATAATAGTTAATCAGTTTTTAATTGTATTTGAAATGAGCAATTTCAATTTCATATGCTGAGGAGCTGTATGCTAAATTTCAGGCCAAAGTGAATTTTCTTTTTGTATTGTCTGATCTTAGGTCTTTGAAGTCCCCGTGGAAGGGATCTTGCTGATTTCAGAACTCTTAGGCCCAGGCTTAAAGGTTAAACCCTTTTAGAAAAAAAAAGAGAAGGGGAAAGAGCTGTCAAAATGTGATTGAAATATGTGGGTGAATTACGAGCTTCAGCTCCAGTGAGGTTGTTTGGCAGCCTGTATTTAGGGGCTTAACCTAAAGTTAAAGGTTCTGTTTTTCAAACTCTTGCAGCTACAGTTGCCAACATGGGCTCAGATATAGGAAAGCATAGCTCTGAACTTAGAGAAACACCCCTTTGCTTTTCTCTGGACAGCTTATTTGATCACTGGAATGACATCTTGACTTCTATCTGCGCTCATCAGTACTCATTATTTTGCACAGAGCTGAAGTGCCAAACCTGCACTGGTGCCCTCTTTCTTTTTTCCTTTTCATAAATACACCGAGAAAGGACAAAGCATGTCACTCCCTCAGTTTGTCTCGCAAAGCCTCCCTTAAGAGTGTGGATACTGTCATACAGAGTTGACTCAAAACACTGTAAAGTAAAAATAAAAGGAACGTCTCAACTTGGCTTAAGATGAGACATTCAAGTCATAAGCATTGATCTGGTCTGTGTGACATTCATGAGCTACAGCCATGGCATCCGTTTTGTTTTGAGGAGAGAAAAACTTCACGTGATTTCTTTGTCTGAGCAATAATTAAAGAGAAAAGGTATTTTTCTCTAAGCCTTGTTCTCAACAAGCCCGCATTGCTTATGATGCTCTTTCTTTCTCCCTCTTCACCCCCTCCTCCTGCAGAATCTCATCGGGAATTCCTTCACAGGCCTGCGTCTGGATACGTGCCAGAGGAGATCTGGAAGAAAGCTGGTAAGAACTGTTTAAAAACACCAGCTTAGTCGTCTGGCAGCTGTGTGCAGTTGTTAATGCACTGATGTGAGGAATTGGGAGGCGGGGGAAGGGCTTACTAGTAACAAGAAGAAATTGTGTTTAATAATCTTAAACTGGAACTGATCAGGACATTGAATAATTCTATAATAGAAGCATCTGCTGCTGTAGTTAGGGGAATATCAGTACTTCCAATACGGACCCTTATTTTCAGGACTTCTAATGGTTTCAGGCTGAAACTTGATATGTTAAAAGTTTGTCTGTTAGCAATTCTAAAAAAAGAGGTTAGTGTGGGTGGTTTTTTTTAAGCTTCAGGATTCTTACCTAGTTAAGGTAAGAATTCCCAAAGGAGGGGAAAAAACCGAAGTACACCTGTTAAAAAAAAGACTTCAACTATGCAAAGTAACCATTCTTAATTTAAAAAAGATTTTGTGCCTGTCAGCCCCCAGTGAAGCCTGTGCTCATAAACCTGCAGAGTGTGCAATGAAGTCAGCAAGTTCGCATCTCTGCAGCTGCTCTGGCTGCTTGCAGGGCATTGACAGCATCTGCCTGTGCCTGGAAAGCACCCTGGGCAGGCGTTGTGGTTGTGCAAAGTTTTCTTAACACTTTGAAACTCTGCCTGAGCACAGGAGTTTCCTGGCAAGGATCCCACGCTGGCGCTGGAGCTAAACCTTTGCTCTTTTGACACTGACATCAGAGCTTCCTTGTTTTCAGAGGGGCCAGGAGGCAGCTCTTGAACTCCATCATGGAGATAGCTGAGGAGCTATTTATACACCCAAACATGCCCCCCCTGCTTTTGAACACCTGTATAGCCATTAAGTCTGCAGCAGCTGTCTCAGCAGCAGTTAATGATTAAATGGCAAATATGCAGCAGTGTTGATGTTTTCTGATCAAATCTACTGTAAATGCTTGGTGCTTTCCTGTGTATTTTAAACTAGATACTCAGCATACATGTAAAAATGTTACGCTGTTACCTTGTTGCATCAGACAAAAAGTTGTGTTTTGTGTGTGATGTGGGTTTATCACGTAAAGTCTATGTTTGTCAATATGTTAATGTTTTTAGAACTATTGCATTTTCTGTGAAAAGTAGTAAAAAAATGTACGTGTTCTTGGTTTTGTCCAAGGAAAGTGTAGCCTTTGTAACTCAGTGCCCAAGAATATTTTCATATTGCCATATTTATATTAATATTTTAAATGGGAAATATGAAAAAGTAAGCAATCCCAGGAAATCTCACTAAGACGAGCATTATTCTGTTGAATTTCAAAAACTTCAATCCTCTTGCAAAATCTAGAGTTTGATGTAATTTGGCATCAGGTTATTTATGACTCAGAGATTCAATACAATAAAAGAAAGAAGTTTCTTCCTAATTAACACAAGTTAGTTGAAGCTTTTGGTTTGAGTTATGAAATTGGACGTGCATTCACAATGCATGTATTCACAAATGGTAGTGTATAGGAGCTGTGACATCATCTTGTGAACATCTATGACATCAGTTCCTTTGAAACAAAGTTTTTCGTTTGGTCCCATGTCCAGTCTCTTAATTTCAGGCTGATGTGGGTTTAAATCAAATGATCATGCCTGTGAATTGGAGAATAAAAAAAGTGTGACTCTGCAGGATGCATACCTGTATCTGTTACTAAGTCTAGTCAAACATCAGAAAGCATACTGTTTTCATAAAACATGGTCCTGCATTTTTGGGAGGGTGCTCTGAAACTGGAGTTCTCCACAAGTTCATGATCGAGGCAGTAAAGGTGCAATTCAGCTCTGTGAGAATAGGCCTCTGATGCCATTTGAGATGCTCCATAGTTTCCTGGCTGGACAGCAACTCTGAGTCAAGAAGACTAGAAATCCCTCACAGGTCATTTCTTTTGGCTCAGTATGGATCTCTTGGTGTGTCAAATGTCTGTAAAGACCAATGTGCAGAGAGCTGAATCCAGTATGAAATTCTGTTTGGAATGCTGAATCCATTGCACTGAAAGAATGTGGCATAAAAACAGTTAATAAGCAAACTCAAAAGCATGGAGAGGGGATTCACTTTAAACTTTCGGAGATGGTAGACTCCAATGTAATTCTTGAAATATACCAAGTTAGGCATGTGCTCTTCTGATTGCTGGAGCAAGGACATGTTATGCAGTACCTCATGAGTTAAAGCCATGTAAGCCCACTTCAGTTTCATACACCAGTAGAAAACAGTCATCAGTGCCCTGATTCACCTCATTGAATTATGGGTATGGAGATGAGGAGACCAAGACAAGTTCTTGGTGTTCCTCAGTAGTCCAGAGGGAGGGAGGCAGGTAATGAGGATCAGTCAGATCACAGGTTGGATGACTTGCTCTCTGGGAATACATACTTCCCTTTATTAAGTACAGAGAAGATCACAGGCCCATTGTGGGCTGCTCCAATAGCTTCTTCTGTGTTATGCAGAAACTGCCTTCCGGCCATCCCTGTCACCTAGCCAGGCCCGATGTCCGTGGCAGTCCAGCTGTAAGCTCTGGAGTTACTGAAGAGGAATGAAATTACCATCCTTTGTCATGACAATAAGACAATGCACATTGTACAGAGTAGTCCTGAGACAGAGAGGATGCATTTTGGGATATGATGTTGAGATAACTCTTTGTCACCAACTGCCAGTGGCCACCCTTGCCAGGTCAGCCTGAGAGTGAGATGATCCAAAATGTTGTGGTGGCACAGGACTGCACATCTGCCCACCACCTTTCTTTACTCATTGTGTGGACAAACGTGCTGATGATGTGAGGGAGGTGACCAGGAGCTGGCTAGTGAATCATTGTTTTGGGTGGAAGATAAGTACCTCTCCTGTGTCTGCTCCAAGGACTTCAGGCCATGCTGAGTAATGCCTATTCCACACAAGCTGTTTGCTTGCCTCCAGGAAGTGTGTTAGTGCTGCACACAGGGAAGGAAGATTTCAGTTGAATTCCTAAAATGACAATGAATTTGTTGTTTGCGAGGCCAAGAATGCCTGGCATTTCTGGGAAGGCAGAGGATGCAGGTACATGCATCTTAGATATTTGATTTTAAAAACGTTCAGATTTATGCTTTCTGATACCGGAATCTAATCACTCTTCCTTTCTCTGGAAGTGCAGGGAAAAGGAAGGGTGCTAGTATCATTCTTGGTCTTCACAGCTCAGCATTGTCAAGGCAAATAAAAATCTCCTTTGCCGTCACCCATATCACAAATGTATCTTAAACTACGAAGTTTGCATTCTATGTCTATAAAATATCAATAATATTTAGTTTGAGAAGCTGTGAAGAAAATCAGTGATATGAAATTTCATCTCATTATTTAGGTGTTCCTGAGTTTGCAATATATTGAAATAATGATGGTGCATTGTGACCCGACGTATTTTAACTTATTTATTTTCACACTTAGTATAGCATAACACAAATTCTGTCATCAAAGTTAATGTAAATATTAAAATCCAATCCATAGTGTAAGCCAGTCAAAAATTATCAGTCAGGCATATGGCCTCATAAGCACTTTCAGGTATCTTCATGCTCTTAGAAGCGTTGCAAAAACCTTATGCAATATAGAAGATATAATATAATTTTCAATTTCTATATTTGGACTGAAAAGAAGTAGATTATCTGGGATGAAAAACTACAATTAGAAGTCCATGTAAAAATGTAGTATAAGAATCTGGCTTTTCTAACAACTGCAAACACCTAACTGTAAAACTAAATTTATATGCTGTAACGAAAGTGCATCATGCCATAGAATGATAATTTCTATTCATAGCAAATATCAATAAGAATACAGATTTTCTTAAAGAAATCCACTTTGTCAGTAACTGCAGTTCATCTACACGAAACGCCTGTATTTAAGTTGCCTCATTTTTCTGAAAATGGTAATAAAATTGCATCTGTATGTTTGCCTGTGTATATTTCTTTTCTCGTGATCAGTGAATGGTTGCAGTTGGTAATAAATATTCAAGCACCTTGCAAATGTCCTACCAATTCCCTTTGCTGATCTGTGTGTGCCTGTGGGACTAGAATGGGAATGCATAATTTAAATATAAATTGCCTGATTTGCATATACAATTAGACTAGCTGTAGCTTTGATCGTAAGCAAAAATTATTGTCCTGTATTGCCACTTAGATAGAATTTTAATTCACCTTGAATATTCAAAGTAAATTAAGCCTTGGCTGTACGGTTGAAGGGTATGATTTTTTCCCTCTCCTGAGGCTTTCCCCTAAACAACATTTATGGTAGGGTAATATAAGGGCATATTTTCAGCCTCATAAAAATAAAGGCATAAGTTTTATCTCTAAATCCCTCCCCACCCCCTTGAAAACTTCAGTTGAAACATCTCTTGCAGATATGCACACATGTAACATGCACACATACTCCTCAATAGAACTCTTCTTTCATTTTAGTTCAGTTTTAGTCAGTACATGGCTTAAAGTTAAGTCTTTAAGGTAATTTGCTTAATAACTGAAAATGGAGGCTTCACATAGATGTTATTTTTTAAATAACACATGCAGAGCTATCAGACGTGACTCAGGAGAGTGACTGAGTGTCTGTACATAAGAGTTACGTCCACATGTGCACACGAGTACATGGGCTAAATACATAGACTAAAACTCAAATGCATAACTCCGTTCTAATACTTAGATTTTAATCTACAGTAAACCATTTTTAATAGAAATCTATGGTTTTAATTAAACAGAACATTTAATTAAGGTGGGTTTTAAGTGCATGAAACAATTAAGTGCAAACACTTGAATGAAACATGTCATAATTAGTTTTAATAGAGTGTTAATTGGTACTAGGTTTGCCAAGTTAATAATTACCGCTTATTAAATTTTCAATTAATCATTGTCATTTTGCTTTGAATAAAGATGAAAATTAGATAAACTAATTCAGGGGGAGGATGGTTTCCTTGTTAATTAGAGCAGTTAATTAAAAAAAAAAAAGAAATTACTTGTTTTAGTTATCAATTAAAAGACTGTTCATTAGTTAAATCTTTGCACTCTTCCTGCATCAAAAGCCAAATAACTAATTTGAGACAATCCATGTTTTCTGGAATAAAAGATATGATACCAGTATATACCAAAGAAAGGGCTTATACTACCATAGTTGTTTTACAAGAAGCATGAAGGTTTGAGTTTAATGAAGCAGGGTGCCCCTGCTCAGTGTTAATTGTGCTCCAGTCTTGCTGGGCAGGGTGAACTCAAGAGCTCAGAAGAGCCAGGAAGTTAAGTCTTCAAGTATAAACATGGATTTGAAGGAGAGATCAAGAGGTCAAATGAATGTTCATAAACAAATTTAAATTTTTTCTCATAAAACAGTATGTCCTAGAAAAGATATTAGACCAGTAATTTAAAGTTTTTAAGTAAACTCTTGGGTTTTTTTTTAACTTCATGTATTTATTTGTTAACATATGGGAAAAAATTGTTAAAGACTGTAAATCCTGTCTTAATTTCTCCGAGCTTAAAAATACATTTTTTAAAAAGTCTGTAATATGTGTTAAATAAGAACTATTGTCAAGTATATTCATATATCTGCTGTGCTGAAAAACTAATTTTTCAGTGTTCAAAAAGATTGCAAATAAAATGGACCAGAGATCTGAAATGATTGTACCTAAAGAAGTACTGACTGAGAATCAAAACAGCAAGAATCACTGCTAGCGGTAGAGACTTTGATGATGGGGAAACAGAGAAACACCTCAGTGCTTCTCGAGGATCCTTGAGGAACCAGGTTCCTCTGTGTCCTACTCAGAATGAAGACTGTCATTAGAATTGAGAATAATCCCAATGTAATAATAACAGTAGCGATGCATTTCCCACATCAGTCCCGCGAAGCTGTGTCCAGGTGTCGTGTGCTGATGAGGGTTTCTCCCCTGCTTTGCAGAGGAAGCTGTCAATGAAGTGAAGCGCCAGGCGATGGCCGAGCTGCAGAAGGCGGTGTCGGAGGCCGAGCGGAAGGCTCACGACATGATCACTTCGGAGAGGGCCAAGATGGAGCGCACTGTTGCCGAAGCCAAGCGCCAGGCGGCAGAGGACGCCCTGGCTGTCATCAATCAGCAGGAGGATTCAAGTGAGGTAAGGACCTTGCTGAGGAGGTATCACCTGTGGCTGCAAGCCATAGGTGTGTTTGAGCTGGCTTTAGTCTTTCGTGTGACACAGGACTTCAGTGCCCCCTATTAACTCCTCGCACAGCTGTTTTGGATGTGCATTTCAGGCATGCACCGAGTTCTAAATTCTCTTGGCTATGTTGTAATCTGAGCCCAAAACAGCTAGTGACCTTGAACTCTGTTCTCTCCTTGTAACTGCTGCTCAGGGTTACATATAATGTGCACGTTGCTGTTCTAATTTGACTTTTCAATAGCTTCATTTTAAAGCTCTTCAAACTACCATACTGAATAGATAAAGAGATGCTCAGTGGAAAACATTTGACACTGAAATTTAATTTAAACAAAGAAATTATTCATGAAAGATATTGTAGAGCAAGGTGGCTAAAAGCTTGTCTGGGGAAAGTGTTGGATGTAGAAGCGATTAGCAAAAGATGATGGTTCCTGTAGGACAGAATGTGAATGTAAATTTGCAAGTGTTTCCTTGTTTTGAATGTGTTGCTTTGGCTGCAGGGAATATTTCAGAGTTGAGGAGTGGGCAAAGAGCATTTGGTAGGAGAAAAATTAGACTGAGAGGTCAAAGAGTAAAACCAGAATAAGTATGTTAAGCCTTGATATAGTTCCAGACCTGAGGGTGGAAACCTTGAATTGTTGTGATACAGGACATCTGACACCATGACTACGTGGAACTGGGAGTGAAAGAGCAGTATGTGTTTGACCAGTGCTGCATCAGTCTAGATAGCAATTAAATTTTATGCTTGTTACAAAAAAAAAGAGTCCTAAGTTAAAACTGCCCTTAAAAACAGACATGACAAAGAAACTTTGTCAGTTAGAAGTTATTTGTATATAATCTCCATTTCTCAAGACCACTGAAATGAAAGAGTATTACCTTCATGAAGTATTTGTTGTTTGTATATGAACATCTTGACTGTAGTAAACCCACTTTTTGATATAACTTCTAAACAGCAGGGACTTGGGGAAAAGAGTAAGTGACAGTCCCTGTTACATGGGGACACACATTTGTGTATGCTCATGTCTAAACACTTTGCGTGGGCTGGCTGGGCAGTGCTGTGGAAGAGTCACCAAAGTTGAGAGATGCAGATGAGCTACCTGCAGCATGCTGAGAACACTGGCAGAAATCACCAGCACATAAGTCAGTGGCATGCTGCAGTACGCATCTGTAATTTGAGGGAGCGTAAGTTTTTAATTCATACCAGGCTGCTCTGGAGATGAAAGACCATTGCGGGATCACTGAATGCCCAGAGTTTCTCCTTAATGTGCAGCAGATGAATAACGGGGAGACAAAAGGAATTGATTTTCAGCATCTGAAAGTTTCTCAGGAAGAAAGGGACTAGGGGAAGTATATGTACCCTTTAAGAACTAACTGTTCCATTGTAGATTAAATGAGACATAAATTCAATTTACTGGCCTTTTGTCTCTAAGATACTCAAGGACATTTTCCTGCACTGTTCATAGAAAGGCCTTTTTCTGACACAGCATCATTAAAGAGCTGTAATTTTCTGTGTGTATATATACAAGAGACTCATATTGTTAAGACCAAAATTCCAAAGGTGAATACCTTTGGAGGAAACAGCAAATTAAATCTGTTTAGTGAACTGATATAGTGTAAGCAGGACAGAGGAAGTACTTACGTGCCAATACATACAGCCCATTTTTCCACAAGCAAATGTGTATCCAAAGGAATGCAGAGAGAGTTTGTGTGCTGTGATTAACTTCTGAGCAGTTAAACCTCTGGAAAAAGCCGTGTAACAACATCTTTACTTCTTGTGCAGCAGAATTGACTATAAGGTTTTTCACTCCTTGGGAACAGGACTTTGGGAAAACAGTTCTTTTAATTGCATTCTAATGAAATGTGACTGATAAGGCTATAGATGGTCTCAGGGTTATGTGTCCTCAGGGAGGTTACAAGCCTCCTGGACCTAGAAATGAAGTCTGGTGTCCTGATCCTGCAGCTTTCACCTCTGTGGTCATCCGGGTGGCTGTTCCGAGGCTCAGATTTTAGTAAGCCATCAGAGAGAAATCAAGTTTGACAGTTTGTGTTTGCAGGTGATTGATTAACTGTGAAGGGAGATGATGGCAATACTTGTTTGAGTTAGATGTATCTATTTATAAGTAGTTCTTCTTTGGCTTCTAATTATGAAAAACTCCAAACACTTAGGGCAATGCTTCTCACAGTTACCTGTTAACTCAGGCTGGTTTGGTTTCCTTTTTGAGTGACTTCTGTAAGAATGGACTGGACTTTTCCTTCATCTTCGGGGCCAGGAGATCAGTTTGCCAGTGTTTGAAAAGTGTTTCTCTAGAGATGAGACTTGTGTTTTTCAGGTTTGAGGAATAAAAGTCCACATTTGCTTTGGTATTCATTATCTCTTGGATCTCTCTGTGGATATTGCTCCTCATTTGTCTAGGTTGTAAGTCTACATAAACTTCTCTCTGTTTACAGCTTTCAGCAGAACACTTCCAGCAACACAGATTCCTGTGTACTTAAGGCACCAGAGTAAAACTTCTAGAGCTAGAATATTTCCAGTTTCAAGTAGGAGACTGTTACGGTGCAGCATCTGAAGTCTTGCAGATCCAGGGGGAATGCCGAGCATCTCTCCTCATTTCTTATCCTTGCTGGGACCTTACGCCAAGGCCTGCAAGAAAGCTCACTATAGGCTGCTATATAACCTCCATGCAGTTCCTGACAGAGAATATTTGTCTCATGGGTGTCTTTTGTTCTTTTGGCTGTTGAAACTATGAATGGAGATGAGAATTTGATGCCAGATTTGTAATGTATAAGATATAATTTTCGACTGATACGGCCACTCCTTGTCTGTTGGCAAGGTTTCTCCCTTCATTTGTTATTCAGTAAAATGCAGCCTGGACCTAGCTGAGGCTTCTTGAAGCTGTTCTGATGTGAGAATTTTGTGGAATGCTTTTTAGTGCAGTCTGCTCCAGCTCTCAGAGTGGTAACTAGTACCAAGACTCAGATTTTTGTGATTATTTTAATGCAGCCTCCTCATCCAAGACCTTTCAGATATCTCACAAGGAAAAGTAGATCGGATTTTTTATATTTTTTGTTGATGTTGCTGATTTCTGTGTTGGGTCGGGTTTTTTTCTGGTTTTGTTTGGTTTTTTTGGTGTTCTGTTTTGCTTTGTCTTTAACCCACAAAAAGTAGGATCCCTGAGTGCAAGATTGTCTTCAAGAAAAAATATGAAGTTGGGCATAATAAGATGACCAGAACAAAAGCCCAAAATTAAGGGAGCACAAGACAGTAAGAAGACTAATAGGGGAGGTGTAATATTTGGAAGCATCTTGACTTTTAAGAACTGGTCTGCAAGATTTTGAGAATGACGACGTTACATAGCATAGGTAGAATTTCTGACTCTGACTTGATCCTTTGTTGAACTATTGTTCTTTACTTATCCTGGAGTTGTTCAGATGGTTTAACTAGCACTCCCACTGCTTCAGTGTCTGTGCATTTACCTTCTCAAGATTTTCATAGTTTCTTCACATAAGACCTTGCAACTGACCAGCTAATGTTCATGCTTTTCTGTTGCTGAAATTGGTTGAGAACCAGCTAACCGAGCAGACTGCTGCTCGAAGGCGAAAGGAGAAGGCCTACCTGCCAGCATGGCTGTTCTGAGCCACGAGTTATTTCTTTACCAGTTCCTTACAGTTGCTTGACAAAAGATGACCCATTCATCAGTAGTTGGTTTGGCTAAGTACAGAAGCATGTGTGAGCAGCCTACTCTGTAATGACTGCTGTGCTTGCTTTGGCTGCAATGTGCTGTTTTGCAAATCAATTTTAATAGTGAGTGAGGGTGAACAGTTTAGCAAAGAGACTGCCCAGATTGTAAGGGGGGGTGGGATCATCAAAACATCTGTCTTTCTGGTTTGGTATAAAATGCCACTGAAAAATCTGACACTCAGTGTTCTCCCTCAGTTTTGAGGAGGTTGGGGGCTGGGGACAGGGAAGGAACAAATGTTTCAGTTCTCTCTACTTAAAGCAGATGATGACATCTGCTCAGATAAAACAAGTATGTAACTGGTCCAACACTGCTTTTAGGAGATGTGTAATGGCAGGGCTTGTTTATATTGCAGCAGTTCATGTTGTATGTGAATATCACACCTGACATTTTGAAGACAGCTGGGTTCAATCTCTGCTGACCGATCCATTGAGACCAGGAGCGTGCCAGCAAACCTGACTCTGAGCATCAGATGGTGTGATTCAGGCAAGCCTAGTTTTCAGGCTGGTATTAAGTTTAATGCCTATGTCAGCTAAAGTTTGATTTTTTTGGCTGAGCATCTCTTGGAAAGTAGCACATCATCCCCTGCAGTGGTGGGTGGTACAGAGGCACCAGAGCCATGTGTTCTGCACAGGATCAGTCCAGATGTGATGTGAGCATTGGCACTGCCCCAGACTGCTAAGCTAAGCCTGGCTCGCCAGCTTGCACGGCTCTTCTGTGGGCTGCTCCGCACTTCTGTTTTCAGGATTTAGCTACTCTCACTGACTTGTATGAAAGTTCATGTATTTCACTTAATAAACAGCGGCTTGGGCAAGCCTGGAGTGTTCAGTGAAAGGTGTAACTTTACTAGAAACATCTAAAAGTTCGAATGTCATTTTGACACAGTGTGGGAATTTCCAAAGTACCAATGTATTTCCCTTTATAATGAGTCTTGGATAAAATTCTCATAAACAACTTTGCTGGATTTTTACACTGCTATTCAGCAGCTCATATAGTTCTCATTTATGCCCCTGTGGTTTCAGTGATTTCTAGATGTTCCTTTTCTTGTGGTTAGCAGTGGTAGAGTTTTGAATGTCATGGGCATTGCAGAACCAGGAAAAGTCTGGGTTCTTCGTACCAGCCATGCTTCCTTTCATGGTAAACTGGGGAAATCCAGAATTTCTCAAAGATGACAGAACAAGGTTTTTTTGTTTTTTTTTTTAATTTAAGCAAGCTCTATTCTGTCTCAGTTGGAGTGTCAGAGGAAAGCAAATAATTCTGGTTGAATATTTCAGAGATGAAAGCAACAGGATGGGCAAAATTACTGACAAGTATATGTTTTGGTACTGGAGACCATCGAAATGGAGACCTTTTGTTTTTAAGAATTTTCATGAGGGCAAACAAAGTGTTTTAAGATGGAAGCTTAAGTGCATGAGAATTGAGAGTTTGACCTAAGATAAGGCTCTGACCTAAGACTGATGTTCCTTGTCAGTTGAAAGAGAAGGATGAAATATGATCGGTAGCATAATTTCGGAGTGAGAATCCCATCTGGTGTAATTTAGCCCAATTTCATTGAATTAATTCATTTTCAAGGTAGTGAAGTTAAATTGAATTACTTAGTCTGAGAATCTAGCCTTTTGTATAACCTCAGTGTTTCTCAGGCAAATCAACACAGAGTTAAACTGCAATCCAGTCCTTTTCGTATGTTTAGCTGTGTCTGGAACTCTATAGAGCATGAGCTGGGAGTGCAGTGTAGTAGGTCACTACCTAAAGACGGAATATATAGCCAGACCAGCAGAGGCTTTGGAAGGTTGGCTTCTCCCTTTTCCAATCTATTATCAGCTCTAGCCGTACCATTCCCCCTGCTTTTCCTGTGCTTTAATGATGGAGATTCTCCAACATCTTTAGGCATTTTGCACCTGTTCTTAAGAGAATTTTGATCCCATTACTTCTGCTCATCCATGTAGAGATTAAGTGTAGACATTCACTGCAGTGATGTTTGGGTGCCACTGCCCCTAAGAGTCTGAGTTCATTCAGTCTCTTTTCATAGCTTGTGTTTGTCTGACTTCTGATTCATCTGGCTGCCTTTCTTCAGGTTCTTTCAAAGTCTTGTCTTGCTTGATTTTCTGTATTTGAAGTGCATCATCTCAACCTTGACAGGACTCCCAGCTGGATCTTGCGAGTGACAGGAGATAGTCTTAAATCGAGCGTAAGGCAGCCTGTAGTTGTGGTCATACGCCCTTGTATGAAGACTGCCATCTCGTCACCAACATGACACTGTGGCCATCCGTTGTCCAAGATGCTGTGTACACACCTCAGCGAGGGTGCCCCATGTTGCTGGCTCCCACTAGAGCATCCCAGGAGGGAAGGTACCCTGAGTATGTTCAATCCCACAGTGAGGTCAAGCGTTGTCTGTGATAGCTGGATCTGCTGGAAATACGTGAGCAGCAGGGGCATACGAAGCACAGCCCAGGCTAGTAGCTGGTGTCTCGAGCCTGGCTTTTCTTTGGTAGAATTTGGGGCTATCAGCCAGCACTGTGAACAGAAAGCATTTGTTTCCCAAGTTTGTGGTGCCCGAGCCTGATATTTGCTGCTCTTTTTCACTACTTGCACATGGGAAGGAGCAATGAATGGTCACAATGGTGAGGGCTGTGTGGGACAGGGAGTTCTGCACGTCAAATCCAGCTGCTGTCTCAATACAAGCTCCCGGTGATGTGTGTGCTTGTTTATGTTAATTTGCACTGTAGTAATTTTTAAACGCAATAAGTTGTTGCATAAATGTGAGCTGTAAAATTTATTTTGAAATTCTTGTATTTTATGTGGTTTTATTCCCACAATTACACTAAAGCTGTAATGACCTGTTAAATTAGAAATAATATGTCCAATGAACAAAATCACATACCAAACAATGTAGAACACATTAAGTAATCATGTAAGGAGCCAGCTTAGTACTTCACCACTTCATTAAAATTTTGCACCTATGTATCACTTTTCATGTTCTGTACAGTCCAATAGTTAACCGATGTCTATTTTAATAAGAAAGTTGAACCAATACTGTTAGAATTAAACTACTGTTTCCTGACATAAATACAGATCATGTGGTAAGATACTGAAGTACTCTGTGGTGGCTCTGGTCACATCTGGAGACAGATCTCATGTGCTCCTCAAAAAGGGAAGCAAAGTGAAGATTCTTCGGATGCTGGCCTATATTAACTAAATAGATACGTAAATAAGTTTGACACTCTCATAGTAATTTCCACACAATTAAAGCATGAACTTCAATGCTGCAAACAGATCTGCAGAGGGGAGGAATTTCTGCACCTAGGTATTTGCTGACTGGCTCCAGCATTATTCCACATGGGGAGAAAGTGACTTTTCGGAAAACTCTGCATGGGGATGTTGTGTACATGTGCATTTGTTTTCAGATGAGGGAATAAAGGGAGATATGGGCCAAACTCGGGGCTGGCAATTTAGTTGGAATCGAATAGCTAGGAGATCAGCAGGCATGGTAATACGTAAAAACTGTGCAAGTACAACTGGAGCAGAATTACACCATGTTAACTGATCACAATACAAGCAAGCATGTAGCTGTCAAAATGAAACTTTGATTAGTGTGAAAGAAATAAAGAAATATTTTAAAATAGAAATAGAATACATAATAAAGAATATAAAATAAAAAAACAGATACATATAAAATACAAAATAAAAATATATGAATATATATATAGCAAAATATAATAAATAAATATTATAATAAGGAAATATTATGCTAATACAAAAATGTCAGGTCGTTTTGGTGTATGTGTAAATATGTCTATGTGTGTACATGTTCATGTACAGTGGTCTAAATTACTTACAGATATTTTTCATTGTGGAGATAAAAGGTTGTTTAAAGAAAAGGTGTTCGCGAATAGTACAGATATTCATTTCCAAGGGTGGATTTACCTCTCCAGCACTGGACAGAGTATGAGCAAATGAACCTGAAACAATGACTACTGAATCAAAACCAGGTGATGCCAGACAAGGAGTCTGAATTCCTGACATTTAACTACCAGAAACATCTGTTTCTG